>PYXC01002108.1:1547500-1552500 GCA_015244755.2 Tenualosa ilisha
ATCCATGTCAAGTAGTCAAGTGAGAAGTGATGCCTGAAAACACTGGTGGAAACATGCACACACACACACACACACACACACACACACACACAATTGCATGCCCACCCATACACTTACCAAACAGAAACAAAAATACAAGCATCTATGTTCATGTATGCAAACACATGGACATGATGAAACACATGTGTACATACACACACACACACACACACACACGCACACTGACATAGTTGCGAAGTTATGTTAAAATTCTTCTTTGACCTCAGGCTGTCTAAGTGCACTATTGACAAAACAAAATGGCCATATAATGTTTGCCCAAGGAGGAAGAGATCAGTTACGGATACAGTGAAGCTTTGTGTGTGTGTGTGTGTGTGTGTGTGTGTGTGTGTGAGAGAGAGAGAGAGAGAGAGATTGTGTATGATGTGTAGGTGCCCAAGAGAATGTGGTGAGCCTATGTTTGTGTGTGTCTACGTTGTGTGTTTGCATGATGGCGTGAGCGTGTGTGTGTTTGTGTGTGTGTGTGTGTGTGTGTGTGTGTGTGTGTGTGTGCGCGCATACTCTCTCCCTTGTAACTCAAGTCAGGTACTACTCAACAGAACGCTGTCAGCAAAAATCCCTGCATCTCTCTCTCTCAGCCTTAGACTCCCTCACATTGCCAAAAAAGTCTCAACTCCATCATTTCAATATTTAAATATCCATTTTTTGCCAAGCAACAACAAAGTTTTTTTTTTCCATACATCTCACCACTGCAATAGCAAAACACATTCAGTAAATATTTTCCTCTCGCTTATCAGATTTCCTCCTGCGGTACACTGCGCTATTGTTCTGTGGTGGCACTGGGTATTTCTTTGGTTGTTGTGTTAAAAGGTCTTTATCTGGCCATGTGAGTTTCTACAGGGATCTGAAGGCGTGGTGCGCAAACACACTTAAAACACAGGCAGGTAAATATTTGCATTCGGCAGACTGGTTAAGCAGCTCTTGCGGTGGTGGCCTAGGTTTGCTTGTGAAACGTCATGAGACTCACCAGACAAGATGGAAGGACGTACAGGGCACCCACACACTGTTTTTCTCTTTCTCTCTCTCGCTCTTGCTCTCTCTCTCTCTCTCTCTCTCTCTCTCTCTCTTTCTTTCTTTTCTCTGTCTCTCTCTCTATTTCTCTCTCACTCCCCTTTTCCACACACGCATAGAAACGTCTAGAATGACTAACACTCTCATTCACACACACACACACACACACACACACACACACACACACACACACACACACACACACACACACAGACACACAGACACACACACACACACACAGATGCTCAATTTTCCCACAGTTTGCTCAGAGAGTACTGGAGATGGGGGTCTACCTTGATGACCTTGATGGACTGTTTGATCTCGTCCAGCTTCTTGCTGCGCTCTTTGATGAGGTGTTTGATCTCCGCTCGCCTCTTGGTCACATGACTCTGTTTGTGACAGTCAGAGAGCAGCCATATGTCAGACTACTGAACAGTCACTATATCTAACCTATCACTGTATGTTACACATGACAAAATGGCATTTCTTGTGTATGCCATCATGAATTCTACATTCTGGTTACATTGTCCAGACCCTCAGTCCACAACACCAGCACAGACACCACGACACACATGCCACACATACTCAGATCTCATACCACTCTCTCTCTCTCTCTCTCTCTCTCTCTCTCTTACCATCTTCTTCTTCCACTCACGCTCAGTGGAGACAATGTCATGTGTCTTGTGGCTGGTTTCAGCGCAGTCGGGGCACACGCAGATGTGGTCATTGCGGCAATAGGCCTCCAGGAGGCGCTCATGCTTGCGGCAGAGCTTGTCTTCCAGGTGGGCCACAGCTGGCACCAGCCGGTGGGACTGCAGTGTCTTCACCTTGCGGTGTGGGCGGAGGTGCGTCTCGCAGAACGAACCCGGACAGTTCAGACACGACTTATGAGCCTAGGAAAACATGCAAAACAACATGAAAACAATACATACAAAATGTGTGCATTCTCAGTGATATAACGTACTGAAATATACCTAAAATGTACAATGATTTATATGTATATGTATAGTGATGTATTCTGTAAAAAATATCATGCTATTCAGATATTGACTGAAATGTACTGCATTCAACATTCATATAGTCTATTTTTCTTCACAATTCACAGTGATAGCAACAGGGACATTGGTGTAGATAGAAGTGGTAGGGAGGCTGGGTGATAATCTATCATCATGGCTCTTTTGCATTTTGTTATACTTGGCTTATAGTTGCACAAAACTCATTTTGTGAAGGAAACATTACTGACATTTACCATGCTCATTTAAGGGTCATAGAGTTAACAGGGATAATGAAAAATTGAAGAATGTCCAATAAATTAGTGACGCACGACTGGATCCACAGTACTACAGAAAGCCTGTTAGCAGGAATGCTATGGTTTCTAACCTTCAGCTTCCTCCCAATGCAGGCATCACACGGTATGTCCCCCTCCTGGGCGAAGTCTCCACCCTTTGTCTTCCCCTTCAGCGACGCTGGCGAGCTCCCCGGGACCCGGCGGCATTCAGGCCCCCGCCTCCCACCTCCAGCACCGAGAGCCCCTGGAACTGGGCGGCGATCTCGGCCAGCACGCGGTTGACGGACAGCTCGGGCCGCTTGTTGTAGCTCTTCTTGCACATGGGGCAGAGGAACTTCTTGCTGTGGTCCCAGTAGCCGTGCAGGCAGGCCTTGCAGAAGCTGTGGCCGCACGGCGTGGACACGGGCTCCACAAACACCTCCAGGCAGATGGAGCACTGGAACTGCTCCTCGGAGAGGGTGCGCGGCGACGCCGCAGGGGCTGAGGCAGGAGAGAGAAAGAGAGAGAGTTAGAAAGAGAGGGAGAGAGTTAAAGAGAGAGAAAAGAAGAGAGACACAGCGAGAGAGATCAGTTTAGTTTAGTTTAGTTAACGACAGATCAAGTGTGAGAGAGAAAGAGAGCAAAATGAAAGAGAAGGAGAGAGCGAGAGAGAGAACAAGGTAGAGGGTGAAACAGAGAGGTCAATTTGAAGAAAGGGAGAATAAAAGAGTGAGAGAGAGTGAGACGAGTGAAAGTGGGTGAGATAAGGGGGATGGGGGTAGGCAAAAAACAGATATGTAAAACTAAACTAAGACAAGAATGATTAATACATGGCTGTCTTGATCTAAAGAAAGAGAGTATTAAACACGTTATGAGAGAATACAGCATACAGCTGACAGAGACTTTTGTACTGAAATGTGCCTGAATTTGTCTTGGCACAAAGGGAGGGGCATGGAAACAGTGTGTGTGTGTGTGTGTGTGTGTGTGAGAGAGAGAGAGAGAGAGAGAGAGAAAGTGAAAAACAAAGACAAGGAAAAACAAGAGATTAGCACACTGCTGACCTGAAGTACCATTTAGTGTAAGTAAGCCTACTGCGAAAGGCCCTACTTGAAGCAGGTCTGCTGTGTTTGTAAGTGTCTGTGTGTGTGTGTGTGTGTGTGTGTGTGTGTGTGCGAGCCTGCATGTCTGAGAATGAGAATGTAAACATGCACAGAATAGACTTTTTCCCGGAGAATGGCATCATGGGTAGAGGAATAGAGATGGAGAGGAGACACACACACACACATAGACACACACACACACACACACACACACACACACACACACACACACACACACACAGGGAGATGGCAAAGGGCAGAGGAGAGAGGAAAGAGATTGTGTGTCAGCAGCACTCACTTATTGACGCATTCTCAGCCATGCACAGAATCGTTAGTCAGCTAGTTATATCACGTTTCTGATTGAGAGACTGAAGAGGCAGTGGAGATGGATGGATGGCTAAGAACCAAAAATGCAAACAATTGCAGCCCTAAAAGCCCAGGGCGCTGTGGCCAAGCGGACATAAAGACAGCAGGAGGCTAGCTGGGCTTTTACCAACATATAGATTTTAGTTCTTGACAACAACACAGACGAATGCACACACACACACGCACACACACACACACACACACATACACAGACGCACACACACACACACACACACACATACACACACGCACACACACACACACACTTTCTAATCAATGTCTGGAATAAAGCCCGTGTGTGTGTGTGTGTGTGTGTGTGTTGTATAAAGCTACAGGAAATGCATGCCACCCTAGTGGAATGCTGCAGCACCGGATCGTCTTCCTCCAAACATTTCTCTCATTTGAATAAAAACAACCTCCTTCTCCAATCCACTCACAGCTCACAGCTGCCACAAATACACTGTTTCCTCTGGAAAAAAACCCACTGGCTGAACCTTACATTAGTCAACCTTACCACAATTGCCACTTGAGTGAAAAATATGTGCCAATGAAGAATGATTGAAATATGTATCTACCACAATAAAGGTTGATTTGTCTGAAAATTTGAAAATTATAATAAGCATATCATATATGTAATGTCATTTATGTTCTGGTGTATATCTGAAGATTGTGTTGTGTTTTGAAGATGAACTCAAAGGGTAGAGCGATTTAAAACTCAATTCAAACATACAGGTGTCAGATCACCCAGCACCTCTGAGATGACAGAGCCATAATTTTATTCTGTTTTCTACAGCTTTTAGATTACAGGTTGTTCTACAGTCAATGTTTTCTGGTAAAGTATGAAGTATGAACCAAAGCACTTACTCTGTGTGGTCATGCTGATGTCAACTAAGGCTCCAAGGTAGTACAGACACCCCACTGATTTGACCTCTTCTGTGTCTAGTGCTCACTCTCTCTCTTTCTCTCTCTCTCTCTCTGGCCTACTCTCTTGTCACACCTGTTTGGGTGTAGATCTTTAGTCAGAGCCAGGATGGTTTGAATCCGCCTCCTCTCTCTCTCTCTGTCTCTCTCTCTCTCTGTCTGTCTCTCTTTATCTCTCTCTCTCCTTGTTTCTTTCACAGGTTGGAGTTGAGATATTTACTCCATAAATGTGGGAACAAGTTCCCCTTCCTTCTCTCTCTGTCTCTCGCCCCTCTCTG
>PYXC01002108.1:1557500-1581350 GCA_015244755.2 Tenualosa ilisha
TCATTTATTCAGCTGTGTTGCATCTCTCTAGGCCTTAATTTTGCTGTAAACATCCACACATCTCTCCAGGGTGTTGACATGTTGAAGGGCATTTTAAGTGCTGTGCCTTAGTAGTTCACTGATAGACATGTAAGTCTCTTATGTTAGTCTCTTATGTTAGTCTCTTATGTTGGTCTGGTTGGTGAAGGTAGGTGAAGCTGTTTTCAATCGATCCAGCATTGGTGCATTTGGTGGTCATTTGAGTTTGGAGTCTTCAAGTGCATTTTCACCTTGACATTCTAAGCTCACAACATACCAACCCATCTTCATGTTTGGAAAAGGTTAGATAGTTTGTGGAAAGACAGACAAATAGTGTTTTACTCCATAGGCAATATAGGCACATTATTCTTGCAACTGATATGTGCTTGTAAGCTGATGTAATATGCCTGGAATCATGTGATCCTGCTTTAGGTGATCAATACGTAGAGTTCCATCTAAGCAATTTCCTGTCTGACAAGGCAATAAGGGATTGATTGGTTGATTGATCGATTGACTGATTGATTAGCTGAAACACCCTCCTTCCTCACAAGATGACCGCTCAGTGCTGCTGCGGACCACAAGGGTTCATAAACCTTGACTGCCAAAGCAATAAGTGATTGATTGATTGGTTGAAACCCCCTCCTTCTACACAAGATGACTGCTGTGGACCGCCAGGTTTCCTATACATTGCCAATTCCTTCCAACACCTCCAAGGAGTAGGGTCAGCTGAGCAGCTCACTTGGATTTATGTCTTTTTCTCTGTGCTATCCAGAATTTCCAGTATTTGTCACCCTCTGCAACGCATGGCCTCCTTTTAGCCAGACCTCAGGAATGTTATCCATCCAACAACTATCTCTATCACTCTCTCTCTCTCTTTCTCTATCTCCCCCTCTCTCGTATCCTTGTGTTTGTGTCATTCTCCATTTCTTCCTCTTTTTCTCTCTCTCTTTTCTCTCTCTCTTTCGTATCCTTGTATTTGTGTCATTCTCCATCTCTTCCTCTCTCTCTCTCCCTCTTTCCATGTCTTTGTCTCACATTCTATCTTCCTGTCCTTGTATGTTTACATGTTCAAGTCATATACGGTCATTCCATTAAAGCATCCTGATGACTTCCTGGAGCGATCATCCCTCAAACTGATTCCTGTCTCTGTGGCTGATGGCACTGATCCCTGCAGTATACAGAGAGGCCCTGTATAGCAGGCCAACTATACAGATTGAACTGGTGTGCCTTCCTGGTTGTTTTTCTCACATCTTTCACCAATTGTCCTTACAAATGAGGAAGCTGAAGAGTGAAGCTGGATTATGCTTTGTCTTCCTGTTTGGAAGGAACTACAGTCTGTCTAGATGTCTGCTGTCTTCTACTGACAGCAGACATCTAGGTAGCCAGGCTAGTGCTGCCCAGTACCTCAGCTCATTATAGCATTTCGCTACAGTACTAGTCAATCCATTGTGTCAATACAGGTTTTTTATATATCTATTATTTTTTATTCTGCCATTTCTAGACGTTTTTTGAATGTTTTAAACAACCAAATGTACACATTTGTATAGCCCCTTTAAATGACTGAGTGTGTGGTGACCTTGCTTCAGAACTCTTTTCTTGTCTCTCTTTTCTCTCAATCTTTTGTCCACAGGGAGCAGTCTCATTCACTCAGGAAGAGACTAGCAGCAACACAGCAACAAGAGACCTTGGAATGTAAATGAAATTCAGAGGCTGATAGTGATTGCCAGCAAAATAACTGTTGGCAACATAAATTGTTACGTTGAATGAATTGCAACTATTAGGTGACAAGAATTGGCCAAAGAGCATATTTTTCATCCTTTTTTCTCCTTTCGTCACTCCATCTTTTAGGCTTGTTTCTACCATACAGCTGGATTGTCCAGGGAAGCTGATTCACTGATCCCCTCTTTTACAATTCCTTTTCTGTTCACATTCATTTTCTATATTTATGAGTTCTGGTCTCATTAGACCTGTTCTCAGTTCTAAATGGAATGTTCTACCTCTTTAAGGACTGGAAATAGAACGCTCTGCATTCCATTATTCCCCCCCCCCCCCCCCATATTCCATGCTGTAAGTGACTGGAGGCAAGTCTTAAGCCTGGTGCTTGGGAAATGATGCTGGATTATGACTTAATCCACCCTCCCTTTTTCCATTTCCCCTCTGCTAGTTTGATTTCTACCTAATTAAGAGGTGCAGACTGCTTAGGGTCTGCTTTGTGTATGTGTGTGTTAGTGTGTGTGTATGTGTGTGTGGAAAGGGAAGAACGTGTCTGTTTGCATATATGAAACAGTGTGTATGTGGGTGTGTATGCCTGTGTGTGCATTGGAGGGAGAGACAGAGAGAGAGACTGTGTGTGCGTGAGTGTGTGACTATGCAGGTGCACATGTATGTGTGTATGTGTGAGTGTGTGTGTGTGCGCGCGTGTGTATGTGTGACAGTATATTTTTGTGTGTGTACAGCTGGGAGCACCGCTGGGCCCGTGGGTCGGGAAGTGACGCAGAGTGTGTGTCTGTGTGTGTGTGTGTGTGTGTGTGTGTGGAGTATCGTCACTGCAGCGGGTGCTCTCATTACTGCTGAGGCTTAATAGAGAGGGTCCTCAGAGGGACAGAGAGGAAACAACAGCCCTTACAAGCCAAACTATCCCATCCCCCACACACCTGAGGGACAATATCCCTGTGGACATGCAGTCACACACACACACACGCGCGCACACACTCTTAATCATATATAGACACACGCAAATATATGCATACATACGCTCTCTTTCTCTCTCGCACAATTTATACACACACACACACACACGCACACACACACACTCCAAGGATTCCTCTCTCCTCAGCTAGGTGTTAATCTTTTCTCACATCTACGTCAGCAAAGCCACATGGCAAAAGGTAGGATGGAAAAAAACACACTGAAGACAACAACACCGTTTTCTTAAGCAATTTGCAGCAAGTTTTACTAATGCAGAAAGGGAACAAAAATAATCTCTAAAAACAGTACAGGGATTGTTTTGTATGCATCCAACCACAATTTCTCCTGTAACAGAGAGAAAAGATCAAAACACACACAAAGGAATTCTACATAAGAATACAGTGACCCATGACAATTATAACAAACTATCTATTTCTGTTTACGGTTGATTGGATGTTTCTATAAGAACACACAGACAAGCAACTACGAGTTATCAGGATCAATGAGGTCATTAATAAATAACATAACATGAAACAAGAGCAGGAAGTGAAGTCATTTCTGGACACCCCCCCTCAAAAAAAAAAAAAGCACCGCCAATGTGGAGAGAGCATGGGCAGGGTGTGTGGGTACTGCACTTCCTGATTCAGGGACACGCCCCCGAAGAAAGGGGCTTCTGAGGTCTGTCTCTTATTCTGTGGTGCTAGTTGCCATGGGGATAGGTGTAGGGATCGGTGAAGGGCTACTGTCACCTGGGAAACCAGGGATTGTTACTATTGCTTGGAGTTCTTGTTTGTCCCTTACACTGGCTGTGAGGTTTTATGGCATGTCGAACATGATGAGATAAAGTAATCAGGTTACATGACTGAAGGTTGGGGCCTTTTGGTCCGTTTGAAATAGTCTACTTTGTCTCCAAGGACAGGTGCTCTCTTAAACCAATTCCACTGAGAACATCAACCAGATCTTTTTAAAACTAGATGGTTCTAAATATGGAACTCATATCTATAGTCTAGCATGGGGTTACCTTGAGAAACTCATCTTGTTTGACATTTCTTTTACTCAATTGTTCCTCTTTTAATGTAAGGGAAACAAATGGGTTCTTTTACTCCAGGAACAACAAACGTCAACATGTTGATGTTTTTTGACTACAACGCGACATTGAGCAACGCTCCACGCCTGTGGTCCGAATTCTTTTCACTCCATTTCAAGCTTAAATTCAAAGAGTACGTTGCCTCCAGAGTTTCTTTTCCAAAAAAAAAAGTCACAATTCTTAAACATCTTATTTGAACAGTCCACTTCTGAAACTACACACACACACACACATACACACACACACTGCTGGACACAGTGGCGGCCTTTAGGGGACATGCAAAATGAGGTCGGACCGAAAATGGAGGGACAAGAATAATGACAGATAAGTAGTGAAATGCCTGCTGGGTATTCAGAGGGGGTGGGGTGGGGTTAGGAAGAAGAGACACTGGTAACAGGAGACATGAAAATGGCTGAATGGAATAAGCAGAGTGGCGGTGGTGATGGGACACGCAGCAAGCGGGACATTTACACATTTCAAAATAAATCAATAAATAAACTGTATGGGCGAAAAAACAAGTTCAAAGACAAAATCAGTTTGAGTTTTGAGAGCATCCAAATGAACATGAGTGTGACCTAAAGAGCATGTTGGCTTCATTTTGTAATGTGTCTGTTTTGTTGTTGTTGTTGTCGTTGTTCTCATCAGGTGCTAGGGTTAAGAAAGCTGCTCAGCGCCAAAAACAAACGAACAAAAAATAAAACGGCTCACCCTTGTACCAGACGCAATGCATTGTGGGATGACTCCCCCTTACTCTCAATGTTACCGTTCAATGTAACTCCCCATTTCCCCATCCACCCCCAGTAGCTCCACCCCACACCATGGGACCATGGGACTTGAAGCAGTAAGGATGACATCACACTCTGACAATGCCTTGGCGACTGGGTTACTTCTTTAATTAGAAAACGAGGTCACATTCCATTAATAAAGCGTAGTAATTAGTAGTGAGACTGAAGAGCGCAGAGGGTGTCTGCAGGACAGTGTGCTACATTATGGGTAGACTGAGGAGGATGGGGAGGGAGGGGGGGAGGCAGTCAGGTTTGTTAGAGGAGTGTGCTCTGGTCCCAACAGAGAAGTTTTGTGTGTGTGTGTGTGTGTGTGTGTGCGTGTGCGTGTGTGGAGCAGTGTGTGTGTGTCCGTATGTGTGTGTGTTTGTGAGTGTGTGAGAGATCAAGTGTGTATATATTGGTGATCATGAGTGTAATATATGTGCTTGAATGTTTTCAACATACAGTATGTGCTTAATTATATCTTTATAATTAACAGACAATAATCTTGCAATCTCCCAAAATGTCTGATTTTCCACTGTCATGTCATAGCTGATTTTTTTTTCCATTCTACATTCCTCTCTCTTTCTCTCTTTTCATCTCTTTTGTCCGAGTCTTTTGTTAAACCATAAAATCTCTCTATCCCTCTTTCACTTTGCCAGCCTCTCTGTTCTCCGTCACCAGATGACGTCATCATTTTGACGTCGCATTTAGCATATGACTCACAACCCATTTAAAGGATTCACCTGGGGTCTGGAGTCTATTAGGTTACCTGTGTGGTGGCTTTGCGGGTGCTTGTCACCGGTGAGTAACACCTCTGGGGCCAGACGACTGACTATTTTTTTTTTAAACTCTGTGGATATGATCCTTGATCACCTCGTGGAACGAGACAGACAGTCTCTGCTCCATAACTAAGAGATTTAAGTGTCATTGCCCTCACAGTGTAGACTACATGCTCTGTCACCTGTCCTCATCCTTGCCTTTGCTCCTGTGGTTCAGTGTGCTTAAATTAAAAGTAATCCTGAGGAATCTCTCTTTGTCTTTCTCTCTTTCTCTCTCTCTCTCTCTGACACACACACACACTCTCGCTTGCCCTAGTATTTCAATGAAAATAGAAAGAATACAAAAATATCTCTACTTCTTTCAATAATGAGTGAAAGAATTTTCTTGATTCGAGACTCATGACAATTTGCTTTTGGAAATATGATATGTTCTCCCAGGCAGTATCTTCACTCAGAGCTGCAACATCAAATGTTTTTTTTTTGTTTTGTTTTTCTATCAGTTGGTAACTAACCTTGTGCCTGATCTTGTTGCCTCATCAAAGCCACTGAGCCACTCCCCCGTTTAATTAAGCATTTAGTTACGGACACACCTCAGGGATATCAATAATGAATGATGAGCCTCAGACGAAAGGGTTGGACACCTAACAGGGTGACATCCAAAGACTTGACCAAGGAGGCCAAGCGTGACCATGGGTGATTGACGCTTACGTCAGACAGACCCGGAACGAGAGAGCTCTAAAGGGAAAGACAAACGGAGCGATAAAAAAAGAAAAGAAAAGAAGAGAGGATCCTGTTTCTCAGACGCACGTCTGACACTGAGCCGATAGACTTTGGGGCGGAAACACAGAACCTGAGCTGGTATATAAGTCCCTCTGTTTCCAACCACAGTGGAATGGAGAGCGAAAGAGAGGGAGAGCGAGAGAACAAGAGACGGACAAAGAGAGGAATGAAACGAAAGAAACCAATATGGGAGAAAGAGATAAAGAGAGGAAGAGATAGATAAGCAGACAAAAGTGGGAGCCAGGTTTGGCCAGTGTGCTTGTTTTCTTCCTTTCTTTCTTTTTTTTTCATTGTGCACTTGCGCTAACATGTTAGCCAGGCGACACTGCTAGTCTATGTGCAGCACAGAGTGGACAATGCCCCATGGCACCATCCAGGGGCCTCTGACATTGGCATAGGTGTCATCTCTGTTGGACAGTTGTTAATGAGGGACTCTGTGTGTATGTCTGTGTGTGTGTCTATGTGTGTGTGTGCGCGTGTGTGTGTGTGTGTAAGAGAAAGCAACTGAAAATGGTGCGTGTGTGTGTCTGTGTGTGTATGTGTGTTTGGTGGTGGGGTTGGGGAAGGGGTATGTTCCCTTTTTCGAGCAGGAATGAGGTATCTCCAAGGGTGGGGCTGTGGGGTTGGGCAGGAATTGGGGATTTTCATCAGAGGGGGTGATAGGATACTCATCATGCTAGAATATAAGTTCCGCTTCTTTCTGTCTTCTCTCATCCATCTCCTCTGCTGTCTTCCCTTTCATTCTCATCTGAAAGTAAGTTGGTAAGCCTACTCTTTAAGTCATGTGCTCCTTTCTGTTGATGTTGTCCCCCTAAATCTTTTTCTTTCTTTCTTTCTTTCTTTCGTTCTTTCTTTCTTTCTTTCTTTCTTTCTTTCATCTTTTCTTTAAAGTTTTCTGGCGGAATCATTTTTTCTCTTTGTTGGATATCTTTTTTCAACATATTTCATTATGTTTGTTTAGGATTATGCATTGGTTAACTGATTGATTTAATAATTGAGTAATTGTTTTTTTTTTCTTTTGTTCTTTTTGGATATTTTTTTTTTAGTATTCCCTGCCATTATGTTCTTCTCTACTTCTTCTTCTTCTGGAAACGTCTGAACTGGTTCTGGATGGCGAGAGCGGCCTTCTCCGTCTCAGGGGCCTCCAGGTCGATGTCGATCTCCTCTTCCTCCTGCTGGGGCTTCGCCGTCGTCTCAGCAGCTTTCTCTGCAACGGATAACCCCAGACACAAGATTAACAACAAACTACTGCATGAGGTCTGCAATAATAACAGAAACTCTACATAACAGAAACTCTACATAAACCAGTACTTTGAGTACCCATTTTACTGTTTTAGACAAGCATCTAAAACACCTGCCATATATTGACCTGCACACTGCATTTCAAATATACCACAGGTTATGTTTTTAATATTTATAGTAGTTAGTATATTTCAGTTTACTATTTATTGACAGTTAACTGTAAATACTATGTAGGCTATACCATGTCTGCACTGTTAAATGTGCAATACAAATACATGCAATACGTGTTATCTTACTAGTACCACCGCTAATCTCAATTTATAGGGGCAAAATGCCAAATTTCACACTCTGAGAACATTGTATCACACAATTACTGAATACAGGCCACCTTGCACCCTTACAAACGTATATAGAGATTGGATTTACAATAAAACCAGCACAGTTTCACATGACATGCTGGTTCTACTAATTCATAATCTTACACATCATATTGTCATTCCTAATCACCCATCGATTAAGATCCATGAAACACTATTTCATTTTATAGCTGCACTTGAAACATATTGTATAAATCTACTGTTAGAGGTCTTCGCGTTGGTAGGCAAAGAATGAACCAAACTGGAGCTACATTAGCAGAGATGTTGCAGTAGTGGCAAGACAGTGTCTTGTGCTGCTGAAGAGGCTCTTTGTAAGCCCTTTGGAAGAAAGACAGGAGCCTTGCGAAGATAACACTATGCCTGTTTAACTCAGTATGCCTAAGCAATTAAATCATTACAGCAATATGAGTACTCAACATGGAAACTTCTTGTCTGTGTGTCTTATAACATTATCATTCATCTCGTCTCTGAAATCTCATAGTTCAGGATAGTGACATAGAAAAAATAAATAAATAAATACAAAAATATATGTATATATATTTATAGAATATATAGAATATATCTATATATATAGAATTGAAAAAAATATATTTGTTGTGAAGACTGGGATAACTACCATAGCTGAAAAGTTTGGGGGCTGTTCATATTTATATGAACCAGAATACACAGACAAATACTTTTAAGAATTACTTTTAAGAATAAGAGCGCAGGCAAGAGAGGTAAACCGAGTTGTGCAAGTATGTAAAGACCAGACCACTAACGATAGATACAATACATTATAAGTTCAAATGTGTTGCTTTATTTAAAATTAAATGAATCTTATATAATTATATATATAATTCATTTAATTTTAATATGTTTATATAGAGATAGATAGATAGATAGATATAGATATAGATATATAGATAGATTCAATAAGATACATATTCTGTAAAATCTTCCCAGAGATATCAGGGGAAAAAAAACACAAACACAGCATATCAACAGTGATTCATTGACAACTTTGAAGGCTGTCTTGGGGACACTCAGATTTGTGGGTTCCTGAGCTGACAGCTTAGAGAAACATAACCTACGTACCTGCCTACACGTGAGGAGAAAAGCTCAAGGAAGGATCACAAGTGACAATGGAATTGCCTGACAATGCAAGAGTCTCACAGACACCTCATGAGAGCTGACAGCTCTACAGATGATCTCAGTGGATAGACACAGACTACACTACGCTGTGCACTATTGGTGTAGAAAGTACATTACTGTCTACAGTGTTTCAGTAATGTAAATGTTAAAGGTCTGTGGAACATAACACTGCTTTTTTTAATAAGATGGAGAGATGGGCTACTTTACACTACAGAGACAGACAGAGTGCAAAAAATGCCTCGATAGGACTGAAAAGAACTTTGACTGATAAAAGACATTTTTGAAGCGTGCAAAGGCAGGAAGAGAAAGAGTTTAGAGAAGGATATCCTTCATCACCCTTAATAAAGCTGTTTTTTATGACAGCATAGCCCCCCCCCATATGCTCTTTATTCGCTATACTGCCCCCCCCCCCACTACCACTACCACCCCATGCACAAATAAGCAGAGAAACAAGCACAATTTCACTGTTCATATGCATTTTTTCACACTCAGTAACCATATGCACGCGACAATAAAATTTCCTTGTAACACTGATTAGCCCAGGTGCTGATGCATGAGCCCAACTCACCTTTGTTGTCAGCTGCTGGTGTTTGGCTGCTTTTGGGATTGCCTGTGGAACTGAGCTGTAAAGCAAATCAAAAGAGAGAAAAAACAAAAAAACAAAAGTACAGATAAGTTACTCGTTCAGGGTAAACGTGGTTGTTCGGAGTAAAGTAAACAATGCATGTGACAGAGTAGTCACAACAGAGAGAGATCAATACAGTCAAAATTTCCCGGACTGAAAACCAAGTGTCACTCAGCAATTAAGAAAGCTGGTAAAGGGGACAACCAAAATGAAAAAGTGTAAGGCCTACTTCACTTTCACACTCATGAAACACGAGTATTAGTCTGTTAGTCATTGCGAATAGGCACGCAGAAAACAATTCGAACAAACATGACCCAACTAAAGGCAGTGTGTTCATCACCACTACCTCATAAACAATCAATTCTCCACACGCCCTTGGTGACTTTTCTGCCCGTATAAATAAATAACAGTTGTTTCAAGTGTTCGACATATTCCTTTATAGGGACCACTCAACAATTCTTCTCTTCAAAGCCTTGCACAGCTTACGTAGACAGCATTAAAACACGGGCTATTAGGTTTTACTGCCTACAGCACCTTTCATTTTTATTTTTTTTCCGAGACCGATGGGCTGACCGGGCCTGACATGGGATTGTGACAGATGTTTTTTTTTGTTGTTGTTGCTGTTTGAAAGGACGGATTACAGAGATTTTAGTACTACTGTAAAATGTACTACAAGCTACAGTATACAGCTACAGACTACAGTTTTATGTTTAATGATTCCTTTCCTTTATCTGCATCTCAGATCATGAAGATTAATCCATTCCCAACCACACCTACAATATTGGAACACACACACACATGCAGACAAACACACACACACACACACACACACACACACATACATATTGATAGGGAACAAAAATGTAGCACTGTAGCTTTATCAATGAACATAAAAAGGGATACATGACAAATCTGGCACAAGATATGGAGCTCACAGATGTGTGCTCTCAAATGTGGATTACACACTTTTCAGACTGACAAACACAAACACACAGGCGGGCACACACACACACACACACACACACACACACACACACACACACACACACACACACACAGATGACTGAAAGACCGAAGGCAAGGGATCATGACACAGTGAGAGAAAAAGAGAGAGAGAGAGAGATGGGGGGGGGGTGGAGACAGAGAGAGAGAGAGAGAGAGCATTTCAAAACCTCTCCTGGCCAAGATGACTGGCCCATTGCTGTGTGACAAGTGACCTAATTTTTCTTACTCCCTTTTTTTCATGCCCCTCAGCCAACCCCTTACACAAGTACTGTGTGTGTGTGTGTGTGTGTGTGTATGTGTGTGTGTGCATGCGCAATATGTGTGTGTATGCGTAATGAGTGTGTGTGTGCACCCTGCTCTCCTGTCATCAGTCTATCTGCAGCTCTGAGTAACCATTGCATAACGCACGTGTCAAGTTTGAGAGTGTGTGTGCTTGCATGACTGAATTTCACTACTTTGTGTGTGTGTGTGTGTGTGTGTGTGTGTGTGTGTGTGTGTGTGTGTGTATGGGTGTGGGTGGGGGTGTGGGGGGCTAAAAAAGCACATATGTCAGTCTATGTGTGTAAACTGATGTACATTTAAAGTACAAGTGTGTAAATATACACATGCTTAGTAGTGAGTGGTAGTCGCTAGTATGTGTGTGTTTGTAAGCAAATGTGTGTTTGAGAGAGAAGACATCTCTGTGTGTGAGTGTCTGCTGTTTACATTTGTGTAAGTGCGTGTGTGTGTGTGTGTAAGTGTAACTCGACAATATGCTTGCACGTGTGTGCGTGTGTGCAGGAATGTGTGCGTGTGTGTGTGCACGTGTGCGTGTGTGTGTTTGTTTGAGTGTAACTATACAGTATGCTTGCACATGTGTGTGTGTGTGTGTGTGTGTGTGTGTGTGTGTGTGTGTGTATGAATGCGTGCACGTGCGTGTGTGCGTGTGTGTGCGTGTGTGTGTGAGTGTAAGTGTGTGACCCTGGTTGACCTCTCCCCTGCTGCTCAGTCTGTGCGGCTGGATAAATGGGCTGTGTCTAAAACAATCTCCACCAAAGCGTGACGCCCAAACATGAGGCCTGCTAGTCCAGCCCAGGCCTCCCTTCCACTCCCAGATACAGATGGACAGACAGAGAGAGGGAGAGGGAGAAAGAGAGAGAGAGACAGAGAGAGAGAGATTTATATACGTTTAAGTTCACACAATGCAGGACAATGTATATCTTTTTAATGTTACAATGGACACGTCTGAGGTCATACACCATATGCACAATATATTTTTGTAATTGTACAAAATCTAATGTAATGTAATTTAATATATTTTTTTAAATATTGTTATTGTCTCTGTGAATGCTTTGGCAACATATGATGTCATGCCAATAAAGTGTATTTGAATTTAATTTAATTTGAGAGAGAGAGAGCAAGAGAGAGTAATAGAGATTGAGAGCAATTAAGGGATAGACAAGAAGGAAGATCAGGAAAGCCACTTAACCCTATTGGTACAATGTGGACAAATGACGAAGATGGAAAAGTGTTGTGATCCATTCAGCAATGGGAGAATTCTGTTTGGCAGGAGAAAGGAAGGAGTGAGTGTATGTGTATGTGTGTGCGTGTGCGTGTGCGTGTGCATGCGTGTGTGTGTGTGTGTGTGTGTGTGTGTACGAGGAGAGTAAGTTATAGGTGGAGAAATGGATTTCGATGTGTGAATTTCCATAAATATTCACTTATAAATATGAAAGACACCAGAGAAGAGAACAGAAAAGGTCAGTATTCAGTTTATGAGGTATACAGAAATAGGCAAATGTGTGTGTGTGTGTGTGTGTGCGTGCGCGCGCGTGTGTGTGTGTGTGTGTGTGTGTGTGTGTGTGTGTGTGTGTGTGTGTGTGATGAGAGCAGATAGAGGGTTAGCAGATAGAGGTAGAGGAGAGACACTTTGACTGTAGACATTTAACTGCCCTTTCTGAGAAAAATGCATCTCCCATGAAGCAATCTGCTCTATCAACTCTTTCTCTCTCCATATAACTCTCTCTCTCTCTCTCTCTCTCTCTTACTCTCTCTCTCTCGCTCTCTCTCACTCTCTTAATCTCGCTCTCCCTTTTTCTCTCGTTCTTGTTCGCCTTCACACACACACACACACACACAAAAGGCACACAAGACCACACACAATCATTGTCTTCACTGCAGTGCTGGGCCGGACGAGGAGGAGGTTGATGGAGGTAACAGCAGGGGACAAGAGGGCAAGGCAGAGTGAGAAGCGAAAAGCTCCCGAGGAAGGAGGGAGTGAGGACAATGAAGAAGAAGAACGAGGGAGGGAGAGGAGGAAGAAAGCCAAAGAGAGACAAGGGAAGAAGAGGGAGAATAAAGCCAAAGAGGTTGCGTCTGTCGTTCGTGAGCCATTCGTCACAGTAGCATTTCCACAAGCGCTGTCATAACATGTTGCTGCAGAGAAGAGCGACGGAGAAAACAGGGAGAAGAGAGAGTGGAGAGAAGTGCAGAGGAGAGAGAGGGAGAGAGGGATGAAGGGAGGAAAGCAGCAAGGGAAAAATAAAAGCGAACAGAGTGAAGGGGGTGGCAGGGAAGAGTGATGCTGATCTGAATCAAACATGCTGAATAACCAGAGTTGAATCTGCATCTCAATTATGAGTAAAGAAAGGGGCTTCACTGTCTCTCTTGTCTCTACGTCTGGCCTCTTGATTTCTCCATTTTAGATCCACAGTGGTGAAAAAGCACTGACTGTGTGTTCCTCTGTTTTCCACTGCACAGACAGCACCGAGAAAGGGGACAAACATGGAGAGAGTGCCGTAGTCTGAGAGTGTCAGGAAGAGAAACAAAGGAGCAGGAAGATGAGATGAATGAATAGAGAAATGACAGTGGACTGAAGAGAGGGAGAGTGAAGGGAGGGAGGCAGAGATGAAGAGAGAGGGAGAGAGAGAGAGAGAAAAAAAAAAGATTGAAAGAGCAAGGTCACCAAGGCATAGAGAGAGAGAGTGAAAGAGAGAGAGAGAGAAAGAGAGAGAGAGGAGGCAGGGAGAGAAGGAGGGAGAAGAGAAGGTCTGGAAAAGCTGCCCACGCAATTAGCACTTTCACACTTCACACAGACAGAGTTCCACCCCCTCCTCTCTTTCATAACCACCTCTTTCTCTCCTGCTCTTTCCTTTTCAATCTCTCTCCCACCCCCTTTCTCTCTTCTGCTGTTTCTTCCTCTCTATGTCACTTCCGCTCAGTCCCTTCTATCTATCTATCTATCTATCTATCTATCTATCTATCAGTCCATGAGCCGCTCAATTTCTTTCAGTCCCTTGTACTTCATTGTCTTTACAGACCACTGCAGATTCTATGATGAACTTCCTTTATTAACGGAAGACAGAAATGATGAGGTGACAGAAAGAATAGATAGACAACATAAAGAGAATGGTGGGTGCTTGGCAGTGGAAGGAGAGAGGAGTAGAGAGAAAGAGAGGGAGGGGGAGAGAGAGAGAGAGAGAGAGAGAGAGAGAGAGCAAGTGAAAGAGGTAAAGCCTGCGAGACAGAGACAGATTGCAGCATTTAAGTGGCTGCCCTAGGGGGCTGCTGGGAGTGATGGCAAAAATGAGACTGAGAGAGAGAGAGAAAGAGAGAAAGAGAGAGAGAGAGAGAGAGAGAGAGAGAACAAGCAGGGGGTTGAGAGAGGTGAAAAGTGAAGGAGAGACACAAAAAGAAAAAAAAGCAACACACAAAAGGTAAAAATGACAACTGTAGGAGGGAGAAAACGAGGGGAATGAAGGGAAAAAGAGAGTAGAGAGAGAGAGTCAGAGACAAATAGGAAGGTGGAGGAGACATAGAGAGAGAGAGAGAGAGAGAGAGAGAATGAGCAGAGGATTGAGAGAATGGTAAAAGGAGAAGGACACAAATACACACAGAAAAAGGCAAACATTACACAATTTCAGAGGAGGGAAAAAAGAAAAAATAGTTTCAGATAAAGGGAGTTGAATGGGAAGGAGAGGCAAAGAGATGGAGATAGTTTGGGGGGGGCAAGACTGAAGAGAGAAGAGAGACAGAGAGGGGGAAGAGGAGTCAAGGAGAGAGGGAACAAGATTGAAAGAAAGAGAGAGAGAGAGAGAGAGAGAGAGAGAGAAGAGAGAGATTGGACCTCACCACCAATAAGGCAGATGGACAGGAGTTAAAATTGCCAACTGATGTGGACTAAACCTCACTGCTCTACAGGGCACATCAACTCTCCTGTGGGCTACCCACAATCCTCTTCTGAAATGGCATAGCCATCCTCATCTCACCCTGCTTCTCTCTCTTTCTCTCTCTCTCACATTCTCTATCTTCTTACCCCTTACACTCTTTTCCACTGCCATACCTCTTAAATAGTAAAATAACAATCGTTTGAAATGCCAATTTCTCTATACACATGACCCAAAGTGCCCTGCTCAACTCATCTACAGCCAATGAGCTCTCTCAGTAACTTTTGTTGTGGCTCTTGTTATGTTGGGTATTGTTTATTTAGCCTTTTTTGCCTTTATTTTGTATTGTAACTGCATGTACATACACATACATACAACACATTCATACATACAAACATACTGTACATGTATACATATTTTGCCTGTCTATCTCACTGTTAAATAACTGGACATCTATTTATAGAAGTAGGCCAACATAAGAGAAAGAATAGGAATGAACAGTGGGAGGTATGAGTGATGCAGTGATGCCACTGTCTGCAAAACAGGAACAGATCTGCAGGCACCCATGTGGTACAGGGAGAGGATGTGCATGCACTGAAAACAATGCAAGTTTTCTCAGAGTGCGCGCCATGCACCTGCACTCAACATGTCAGTCCGACCTAGACTCATTACATTGATTAAGGCCACGAGCCTGACTGAGAGGAGATAGAGGACTAGCCTGCAGCTGTCAGGTGTGTGTGTGTATGTGTGTATGTGTGTGTGTGTGTGTGTGTGTGTGTGTGCGCGTGGCAGGGCGGGCTTTCTGCCATTTCTTGATTGACAGATAAACCTTTTTTTTTATTATTTGTCCTGCTGCCAGATGGAAACATATAAAATGCTGGCAGACATCATGGGCTGGTCTCCTGTACATGGATTAACCCTGGGCCTAGACTACAAGATGACCTCAATGATGCAGTAATGCTTCATGCATTAACAGGGCAGCACCACAAAGTATATTTGACTGAGCCTAAGAAGTAAGATCACACTGTACCATATCACAAGGTTGCTGTATGTGTATGTATGTATGTGAATGTGTATGTGTATGTGTGTGAAAGATATAGATAAATAGATAAACAGATAGATAGATAGATAGATAGATAGATAGATGGATAGATAGATAGATAGATAGATAGATAGATAGATAGATAGATAGATAGATAGATAGATAGATGTTTCTTATTACCTCAATGGCCCCTTGGCTAAATTATAGACTGTATGCTGGATATAGGGTGCAATGCCTTGAACAGTTAATTAGGGAAAAAATCACTCCTTTGTAGTCTCTCAGGATTCAGTTTCGTCTATCTCATTACAGGTTGATGAGTGTGTGTAAGAGAGAGAGAGAATATCTACACACGTGTGGTGGTTTATATAGATCTATGTCCGTATTTTTTTTTTTTTTGTTATGTGTGTTTGTGCATGTGCTTTCGTATGTGTGTGAATGTGTACTTACACTTGTGCTTTATATAGACTTAGTGTATGTGTATGTCTGTTGTGTGTGTGTGTGTGTGCGTGTGTGTGTTCCAGCCTGTCTTTCTCTATGTGAGGCCTTCATGAATGGATTTCTCTACAAAGCAAACTGCTGCGCTGACAGCTCACGGAGATTACCTAACCAAGCCAGCTGTAGCTATTTTTAAACAACCGCAAACCTCTCGTCCTGTCTTATTCCCCCTCCATTCCATTCGACGTTGCATTCATCACGTTAGGGTCGTGCTCGTGTCTTTTGTTCATATGTTAAGTCATTAATCTGTGTTAACGAAACACATAGATGGGTATGCCATGGGGTGCACAGATGCTCACTCGCCTAACACAGTGAGTCTCTTCTACGCTGTTGCTAAGGAAAACATGGGTTTGTGGGAAAGAGAAAAAGGCAAAGAGCATCCTAACTAAGCTCCGCGACTTTTTGATTGCTATGACAGTTGCGGAGACTTTAAGGATAAACTACATAGATATATTTAACGTAGTTTAAGATTATACGCACAACACCTGTGCGCTGTGGAGATGAATAAAAAACAACGTATTAGGCAGTTAGGATGGCTAACAGCATAAACTGATCCTTGATCAGGCTAGCTCAGTCAGCATCCACTTCTTTGCGCAAGTAGCCCCGCGCACCACTGACTAGACCTATTTGTTCTTGAGTCGTAAAACCTAACTGTTGCCTACATTTAGCCTACATTATAAAACATAACCTACCATTTACTTTGTTAACAACAGTCATACCGGCGTGCGTTTTAATCATCCATTCTGCAATTAATTGTCTAAATAAACAATTGTATAGTTTAGTATTTAGTGTCTTTGATGCTTGATCGGTCATGCTGAAAAAAGGTGTTCCTCACAAAACTTAAGCGCAAGATGAGAATGTTACGCAGAAATAGTGTCTCCTCGCGTTTACTCTTGTCTGAACTGCTCGCTCGTTGCTATTGGCGCCCCGGGAGTAAGGGAATAACTGTTGTCAACACTGACTAGCATCACATCGACACTTTGCCACCATGCGAAGCTCTTAACGGATGTTTCTGAGCGCCCCGGGGGCGAAGACAGCCCCGTGTGGGTTGCGGAAAGAGAGTGTGCGGGCGGATGGTTCTCACTTTCCCAGAGCGTTGTCCGTGCACTGTCTGCGGGACCTGTGCCAGGGGAGTCTCGAGAAGATGGAGCGTGCCGCGTTCTGACAGAAATACATTTTTTTCCTGTCTTCCTACCGCACCTCGCACGATGCAGTAATGGGGGTGGGGTAGCATAGAAATATTTAAACGTCAAACTGAATTGGATTCGGTTAGCCTTCAGAGACGTCTCACAAGTGCAACGATTCATTGAAAAACGTTGACAGAATAAAGGTTACGGTGAACATTTCAGGCATTAATTGACAGAGTTCAGTGGACATTATGCTGTGTGTGTCGCAATCATCATTTCTGAGACCCCCTTCTTTTTACCCCACAATCTCCGTCCCCTTTTTACAGCACATCATAAAGGCACTTACCTCGCTCATCTTGATAAACGTGAGGCTGAGTTTTTTTAGGCTTGTGAAGAAGTCTTTTGGTTGTTGTCAACCGGTGTTATCAACCACTGCACTTAAATTGATGACTAAACGCGGTAGAATTCGGTAAGCGAATCAGACCCAACTAAGACGAGGCGGAGTGCAAGAGAGAGAGAATCTCGGTTTACTCCCCCTTTCTCCGTGTGCTGTCCGTACCCAGCGACGTGGTCTTGTGCAGTGAGGAGCGGCGCGGTTTGTGTGCAGTAGAGCGACAGAATCCTGTCTCCTCCAAAGCCACCCCCACCCCCTCTTTCTTTCTTTCTTGCTCGCCCACTCACACGCGCACGCACTCATCAAGGAGAAGACTCGTGCCAATCGTGCGGCAATGCGCTGTGAGCACGCGAATACACCAGTTCCGCTGTGGCAAATTTTACATCGCAGGCGCGATGAATTCATTAAACAAATTAATCAACTATTAACCCTGTGAAGTAATTTGGCTAACCTTCTGGTTTATATTAGGCGACTAATTCGCACACGCCTGCTGGCCAACAGTCAGTTATAACACAGAGACGCACACACAAGATTAGTTTTGCCTGCATGATACTTGGCTAATCTAGAGATTGAGGTTCTCACAGTGTAATGGCGTTATGTAGACCACATCTACTGATCTAGAAAGCAAGAACAACGGAGAGAGAAGTAGGCTATAGTATTCATTAACCTCCATGCTTGTACCATTTCCGTTTCCATTTTTACTACATGTTTGAATCCTTTCTGCTGCAGCATAGGGAAATTTCTGTGTCACAGTAGCCTGGTTCAGACCATCTTCAGACCAGTCTACACACATGTAATGGATATTAAAAGAATGTATCACTAATATAATCACTAATATCAGTAAGATAATGTAATACTACAGGTGGTACAGAGGTTATAGACACATATATTTTTAATTCAATAGATGTACCTAGAGGAAAACAATGCTTCTTATTCCATGGCTTACTGAAACAAATCAGCTTTTACACTGAATTCAGTTGTGAGTTCACAGGGTTTTAAGGGAGCCAGAATTCACTATGATCTGCTCATGATCTCAAATTTCTTAATTTAAACTCCAAGCCAAAGTTCATCTTGAGTAAGACCTTGAACAACTTGAGGCAATTTTTCCACTGTACTTTTGTTCTGAGTTTGTTTTCTGATAAATAGATCAGAATTTAGTTATTTAGTTTAGAGGTTATTTCTAAAAGAAAAAGACTGTTGCAGGCAGTGATATTTTCTTTGGATAACGCATGCGCACACACACACACACACACACACACACACACACACACACACACACTTCCACAAGCCCAGTCCACCCACTGACTCCCATCCACATCATGCATTGCTATTATTTCCTTTCTACTGACTTTTTACCAACTACTGACTTCTCCTGTCGCCTCATAGTTAGGACAGGACTGACTGAACATGTGCAGCAATTGTATTTATAGCTTATCAAGCCAAGACTAGTTCTACTTCTTCATACCAGCTTGACCTAGACTTTGACAATCAACATTTAGACACGTACACTGACCAAATACACACTTTTAAAACTGAGAAATTACTTGCTTTGAAGGAAAATCTGGTGTTATGAAGATTTTATCTTTATTGATATATGTAGAGGTGGGAAAAGGCGGGCAAGGTGACACTGACACATGACCTGGAGGCTAGAGAACCTTGACAGTATCAGCACATTGCATTGCCAGTTGCCTTACAGTTGCCATTGAACTACTTTTCACACCAAGGAAAAAGAGGGAAAGAAAAGAGGGAAATCACTGTAGAGATACAGGGCATGCCAAGACAGTCCTTACAGTAAATGAGTATAAATGATTTCTTATCATTTTGGCGCCATCTGCTGGTTGGTTCTAAAGACTTTTAAAGACTCGAATTACAGATAAACTGCAAAATCTTTAAATTCACAAAATCAAATAGAATAACTGGGCAAACGCTATTTACCTTTTTAATAGCACAAGCAAGATCATAAGCACAGTATCAATTGGTCAGTTTAATGCTCCCATTGACCGCACAATAACTTTGTAATATTGTTATTGACTTCCTGGACAAATCAGACACCACCAAATTAAAATCATAAGACGGTTTATTCACAGGTCCTTTGCAACATCAACTGTAAAGAGAAAATGGGAATTTGGGTGAGCAGGATTATATATTACAAGCAACCCTCGAAGAGGCAGATTGAAGTTGCGAAATTATCTAACAAAATATTATCTACAAAAAGTTGGTGAGTAGTAGCTGATATCTCTGTATGAATGCACAGCAATTTTACTTGCAGACAAGATTTTTCCCTTTCGCCTCATTTTTCTGGCTGGAGCCTTAGACTCTCCTCAAATACCGGACACCATCACCTGTGTACAATGGCACAATATCATTACAGCTGAGCTGAGATCATGTGAAACAAAATTACCTCTCATGATAGGGTCCATGAATGCTAGAGGTTTGGCATTTGGACAGTCAAACACGTGGGAAGACTCACAGTCAAATTTAGAGACTGTTTCCTTGGAACAGCTTGTTGTTATCAAACAACATAACCTGTGAAACAGGTGATGTTTTTCTCTGTCTCTGATGTATGCAAGGGTATCTTTATGTGTTAATATTGTATCATATCATATGCTCTCCACTGACCCGCTGAAATACTTCCTTCTTCTTCTCTGTGTCAGAGAGACAACTTGCCATCACTAAAGCACCAATTAGATTGTCCATGGCATCGCTACATGGGTGGAACAAGGACCTCAGTGGAGGATAGAAGGTAAATAAGCATTTATTCATATAACAGCTGACACTTCATACAATTTATTATAGCTTAATATGGACACAGCAGAGGAGTTTCACATACTTTTTCTTTTCATTGTGTTTGAATATACATTACAGGTTTTTTTTTCTAAACACTAATAGTGATTCTTTTGGCATGATTTCCAAAACTATGAACACTTATAGCCAGGCTATTCACAAAGTCTGCCAAACCAAAAGCCCAATCAGCGCTTACACTCAGTTTGAAATTTTGTAACACAATTTTTTTTTGCTAAACTGTAAAAACAACACACTGCACAACACACTTTTTTTTTGCAAAACTGTAAACACAATTCACTGCAGAAGACTCAGTTTGCAATTTTATAGCACTCTTACACTTAAACCTTACACTTCTGTGTCTTTTACTCACACTATTATGAGAATTGCTTTCCATACATAGACACATGCCAAAGTACTTTTCAATTCAACATTCAGACCTTTAGCACTGCATAAAAAGACAGGTAAGAATTTTTCTGGATTACAGTTTTGGACAATATTGGACAGAGAGTGAAAGAGGTGTAAGAATTAGACCTTTATTTAAATGCAATGATTATCTCACATTTCCTATACTGCATCACAAGCAGGTCACAGGCATACAAAACAGTCCTGAATCCCCTGAATTCATTGTACAAAACTGCCCTTAAAATACATGTGTACAAATGTAGCTAACATCATCGTCACATACTGAGCAAATATGGTGTACTGTACTTAATTTTGAAAATCGAATCCAACTCATTCAAACATTTGTTTAGTTTTTACATAATGTTGCTCCTCCACTACTAAAAGAAGTTGTTGCATTGTGCTCTGAGGCCATAACGTGCCAAACTAAAGGGGTGAATGCAGCATTCCACTACGAAAAAACTAATTTGGGAAATTACCCTATTCTTTTGTACGTGTAAACCACCGGAAAACTCTTCCAACAGAGTTAAGTTCATGTAAAGACAGATTAACAAAGCATTGGATTCTATCAAAATAATGTTGCTCACAGATAGACAGATGTTTAAGCGTGTGTGTATGATGGTATGTCTGTGTGTGTGCATGTGTGCGTGTGTTGATGGGGGAAGGTTGTGGGGGGGGCTTTAACTTATGATACATGATGATGATGATGTATGTTCATGAGTGTGTGTGTGTGTGTGTGTGTGTGTGTGTTGTTTGGAAGGGGGGGGGGGGGCAGATCTCTGCTCTTGGTGCCCTTCTCATCCATGCCACTACATGTTCCAATTTCTGCCCTCTGGAAGACAGTTTAGTTCTGATCTGAATGATCTACTTCACTCCATTATTTATTTATTTATTTCTCTCTCTCCTTGGACTGAGCTACCTTAACAACAACAATTACCACCAACTTTGTTGTGAGGCAATAAAGTATTATATACTATACTATATGTATTATATACAGTATTGTAATGTGGATGTGTGTGTGTGTGTGTGTGTGTGTGTGTGTGTGGAGGGGTATCTTGTGCCATCTGAGTGGATGTGTGGTTGTGTGTGTACAGTGCACAGTGCATATTGCACTTTCACATTTATCTCTATTTACTGATTAATTGTGCTTTGATACTTTCCCACGCACTGCAGGTGGAAATTAGCATGTTTTGCTATAAACTAGTACAAAATATCTTCCCTTGCTTTATGCAAGGTTAATGTTACCTGTACACTGTCCCTGTAGAATAAAATGCATTCTTTGATTCATTCAAAAAGAAACAGGTGCTTAGCAGTATGAAACTATACACAGCAGGAAGAACTTTATAAACTTCATGAGAACAAATGGAACATGAATAAAGCATGGTAGGAATCAGAAATCTAAGACTAGAAAACAGAAAAAGGAGTGTGAGTGTAAACTGTAGGTGTGTGTATGTGTGTGTGTGTGTGTGTGTGTGTGTGCCCATGTGTAGGTTTGAGAAGCTATATTTATTGCTGAAATGTTAAAAACTAGTACTCTACCCATTTAAACCACATGAGAAGCTAAATTTAATGAGATAGTTACACATCAGAATACTGTTCTCAGGGTTTAGAAAACTCCTAATACATTTGTAGCGCCCCCATGCCTATATTATGACATGCCATCTAAATGTAATTAATTCACAATGGGGCGCCCTGAGTTCTTATCAGTTGGTGATAAAACAGCAGTATTATTTATCGGTGGTTTTGAGTTGTCTCTCCTTTTTATCTGCATGTATACACTACTTATATTTCTATGAAATTATGAATACCAAAGTATAATAAAAACATAACTCTTTTTACTGAAAAATGTATATGAAATTACATGAAATAAATCAAATTAAAACCCTTGTTGTATCTTTCTTATGTAAACCCACTGTATATAACACAATACAATGCTTAAACCTCTTTGCCCAATGAAAATCAAGTGCTTTTGCACATAAACATACAAATAAGTTGCACTCAGTATTAAACAGTCTTAGGCTTTCAAATACATGAATTCTAGCAGTTCGCAACAACAATGGAAATGTCCTATGCCGGCTATTAACTTAGAAATACCGTGATGCAGGCCTGTGTGTCGCTCGGGTACGTTGAGACCAAAAACTAAACGGCCGCTTCACTCAGAAGAGCAAAAATAAAATGGTAGCATAAGCCTGTACCTGGATGTAGCAGTGTAGAATGTAGCAGTGTAGAACGTAGCAGCCACGCAGTAGCAGCATGGACAGGCGTGAGTGGCTCCTCGCGCACGCACGTGTACAGCAGCACCGCACAGAAGGGCAACAGGCAGCAGAATCTCCAGGCTCGCCGTCGACGTTTCCCTTTGTTCGTCTTGGCCAGGCGAACGGTAAACTCTCCGGTGTCCAAGCTCCACTTTTCACAGTTCAAGAAGCACTTAGTTACACGGCTACAACTTTCTTACTAGCACTAGCACACTCACGTTGGTCAGCTACTACTGGCTTCGCCTCCCAACTCCGTGAAATAAACTAAATGATGTCCTGAGTCCCGTGTTTAACTATACAGTTCTTTTCAGTGCTTGAGTTGACCACTACTAAAAACCGTTTTCCCCAATAGCCTAGGGAAAATTAAGCTAACACGCTAACATCAGGAGAAAGCACACTGTCCGTCTGCTCTCTTCAACACCATCTTCCTTCTATCGTTACCTGCACGTTCTGCACGTACTTCCCACCATAGCAACAGTCCAGGGTCACAGGTCATACTATACAACCAATGACAACTTACATAAAATAAATGTTCAAATATTGAAAACTCAAATAAAATACAGGCTTTTACAAAATAATTACACTTCAGCATAGTACATCTCAAAAACATTTGTTATACATGTTATAACAATTTTGTAACATCAGGGAAATTCAAACACAAATATAGCACAGGGCTACACATTAAATGTCAAAATGTAAAACAAAAT
>PYXC01002109.1:0-237500 GCA_015244755.2 Tenualosa ilisha
ATCGCCCAGGTTAGGAGTGCTTATAATGGATGTCAATGAGGGAGCAAAGGAGGACGATATTTTGGTGACTTTTTTCTGTTTTCGAAGTAATAAAATAGAATTATTTCAGCTGTTTTTTTTATAAGTGATTTTTTATAAGTTTCTCCTGGAAGTTCTTTCTTTAAAATTTTAAGGGAGGATCTTCCTCCCTTTCCTCAATCGAGGAGTCGCCTCTCATTAAGTACATCCAGTGTACATGCACATCTTTATCTCATGTACCGACTTGCAGTTATTGCACCACACTTGACTGTAATTTGAAGGAACGTGCTACAAGCGTGAGAAGATCAATGCATTCAGATTAGACATGATGCAGACATCATTGTGTAACCCTCCAGTTGTCTTCGTTTCATGTTTACAACTTTGGTGTTACGGTCTAGAATGACCAGAGCATTTTTAACTTGAGATACATGATCATTGATTAAAATCACATTTTATGATAGACCCCTGCATCAACTTATGTTCTCTTGAACACAACAGGAGGGGTAAATGTTAGTGGAACATTTCCAGTAAAGGTGTTGTCCAAAGGCCCGTGTGTGCAAAGGGTAGGTGTTTTAAAATAAAATATCTCCACTACACATTAGATGTATTTTATCACTTTTATTTGAAGAATTCACTTTTATGACAGAAATTTCATAACGGCAGTGTGCCAAATATTCCAATCGCAAGCTGTGTTCATTAAATGTCTTCACAGAGTTCACATAACAAACACAAAGGAATGAAAAACAAAACAGGTAAAAGCACACGTATGGAGTAAATTGATGATTACAGATGAGTTACATTTGAATGCTGAATGACACAGTAACACATGGGAAGCATCTGTTAGAGCTGTACTGGATAAAAATCAAGACTTACACATCACTACTTATCGTTTTTTTCTTACTTTATTCTGTATTATACTTGGGTTAACATTTTCATGATATCATGCAAGCGCTACAAGTGCTGGAAAATATACAACACATAATTTCTACACATGAATATGAATTTGCCTGTTGACTCTGAAGCTTATGATGACGTGAAGACGCAGGAATGAGTGTTGAATGGCACTGTTACCTTATCTGTTCCAGGAATGGCGAATGACCAGAACTGCAATGGCTGCTATGACCAGTCCAGCTGAACACAGAAGTCTGAAAACATTCATCAACCACCACATACTCTCTGAAACAAGTAAAGAAACATCAGCTTCTCAATATAACCTTTAAAATTAAGATTATATGAATATGCAGAAAACCTTTAATATTTACAAACTTTGCTGTTTTACTGATTTTGATCACAAAAAAAAAAATGTTTGACTAGGCCTAATTGTTGTATAATATGAATTTGAATGGCATGCTGGATGAAGTTTGGACTGTATGTCTTTACCTGTGACTTGAATGAAGACTGAGTTTTCATCTGTCGATGTCACATTATGGACGGAATTCTTCTTTATGGAGTACACACAACTGTAGTTCCCTGAATCTTCTTTTGTGACATCTTTGACAGTAAAACGAGCTTCCTCTCCCTGAGTTATCTCCATACTAATTCCAGTTCCATTCTTGCAAAGGTACATGTTCAAAGGTTTCTGTGTTTTGGCCTCGAAAGCAGTACATTTCAAATGTATGTCGCTTCCTGTAGGTACAATGTTTCCTTCAGATATGCTGCTTCCTTTAAGTGCATCCACAGAAATACGGGCCATGCCAAAGTCTAAAACATACAAGAGAAATGCTAAGGTCTAAAACAGAAAAGAGCAAAATGCGATTTGTAAAGCATAGAATGCGTCTAGTCTAATCAGAAATTGAAAAACTATTCGACTGTTGTATAATATAAAGTTATACCACGACTTTGAACAGCAAGATGGATGAATTTTGGACTGTATGTCTTTACCTGTGACTTGAATGAAGACTGAGTTTTCATCTGTCGATGTCACATTACGGACGTAACTCTTCTTTATGGAGTACACACAACTGTAGAGCCCTGAATCTTCTTTTGTGACATTTTTGACAGTAAAATGAGCTTCCTCTCTCTCAGTTATCTGTATACTGATTCCAATTCCATTCTTGCAAAGGTACATGTTCAAAGGTTTCTGTGTTTTGGCCTCGAAAGCAGTACATCTCAAATGCATGTCGCTTCCTGTAGGTACAATGTTTCCTTCAGATATGCTGCTTCCTTTAAGTGCATCCACAAAAATACGGGCCATGCCAAAGTCTAAAACATACAAGAGAAACACTAAGGTCTAAAACAGATAAGAGCAAAATGCGATTTGTGAAGCATAGAATGCGTCTAGTCTAATCAGAAATTGAAAAACTATTCGACTGTTGTATAATATAAAGTTATACCATGACTTTGAATAGCAAGGTGGATGAATTTTGGACTGTATGTCTTTACCTGTGACTTGAATGAAGACTGAGTTTTCATCTGTCGATGTCACATTACGGACGTAAGTCTTCTTTATGGAGTACACACAACTGTAGTGCCCTGAATCTTCTTTTGTGACATCTTTGACAGTAAAATGAGCTTCCTCTCTCTCAGTTATCTGTATACTGATTCCAATTCCATTCTTGCAAAGGTACATGTTCAAAAGTTTCTGTGTTTTGGCCTCGAAAGCAGTACATCTCAAATGCATGTCGCTTCCTGTAGGTACAATGTTTCCTTCAGATATGCTGCTTCCTTTAAGTGCATCCACAAAAATACGGGCCATGCCAAAGTCTAAAACATACAAGAGAAACACTAAGGTCTAAAACAGATAAGAAAAACTAACTTTTTCCAATGAGTATCCTGGTATGAGTTGTTCTTTTCAATACTTTTCCTGGAAATGGTGTGTGTGCACACCAAACATGAAAATGCCGTGTTACCTCTGACTTGGATGAAGATGTAGTTTTGGCCAACAGCAGTCACTGTAGGAGCAGCATGTCTCCCTACTGAGTACACACAACTGTAATTCCCAGTGTCTTCTTTGTTGACATCTTGAAGCTTAAACGTTTTCTCTTTTTCAACTGTTAGTATTTCCATAATTCTGACTCCATTTTTGCAGAGATACATGTGTAGCTCAACCCTATGCTTTTCATTTTTGTGGAAAATGGCACACTTCAAGTCCAAGGTGTTCCCCTCTAATACATTAGCTGCACTTGTAAAGATCTCAGCAGGAACAAAAGCTGAAATTTCAGGTTACACAGAATGTACTATCATTTAAGTTTATCCATGAGTTATAAATACTTCCTTGTAAGTAGTATGTGGATTCATCAAAGTAATATATTACTAGCAAATGAATTAAACGATCAAAGATTTCACGTACCGATCTGTCTCCAAAGCACATGATAAAGTTCATTTGTGATTTACAAATAAATGAAGTCTCATTCAAGATTTACAAATATTTGCTTTGATGTGTTACCCAAATAAAATCAAATGAATCGCAAATCCTAATGGATTTCCACGTACCTGTCTGAGCAAGTGTTCCCAAAGCACGTGAAAAGGCTTAATTGTGAAAATATGAGAACAGCAGAGTAAACTTATATTAATATATACTTTGTTGTGAAATTCAATTCAAATTACGAGTCAAATACATGAAATACAAAACTGGACATTAAAACAAATAGAAAAAAATAGCCCTATATGTCTTTATTCACATTACCTATTAAAGTCTTAAACAATTGTTCCATGTCATTTATATCACATAGCATTTTAGCTGTCATATTTATTTATTTATTTAGTTAGTCAACAAAAAGAAAATTACAGGGACAAAGTTCAACAAAAAGACACATGTACATGACAAAAGAGAGACAATAACTAAACACTAACAACAGTTACAAAGGCTAGACAGAACTGCAGGTACATGTATGTTGGTTTAATTGAATAACAGAGATAATTCATAAAGTGACTTTGACTCACCAGTCAAAAGGAGTAGGAGCTCCATTGCTGAGACAACAGCTGAAGATGTTGATCTGATCCGTGAGGTACTCTCAACACGGAAAGAGACTTATTTTTAGCCAGTCAGGTTAAGAGCGTAAATTTAGTCTCAGTAATGGTGGGGACAACCCACCACCACCAACGGCCAACACCCTGCTTACGCAGTAGCAGAGGTCTTTACCTAAAACTTAACAACTTCTTTGATATATTCACTGTAATACTTACCAGACTTGACAGGTCATCAGTTGTTATTTTAGCAGATTGCTATACTTACACAAAGAGGGTGGTTAAAAACTGTCCTGTGCTCTTTTGTTGGTATATCATCTCCAAGGTGGCTAAATGTTGACATGCATAAAATTATGATATGCTCTAAAGTGAGTTTAGGAGCAGGTTTCTGGTAATTCATTTTGCCTGCCAACAAGGTGCAGCTAATTTTTTGTACAGAGCTGCTGCTGAAATGTCTTTGCACACATAGTGCTGAGGCATCTGACAAAGCTGATAGATCTTAGCAGGAAAAGGCAAAACCGATCACATTAGCATCATGTGTAGAAAACACAATTTAACCCTTTGTTCACCCCTGAAAACGCAATTTAACCTCTTGTTCACCCTAACCCTTTGTTTTTTAAATTAAATTATTGTGGGGACAATCCAACAATTGTTGGATATTGATGGGGACACGTCACTTGGATCCACCCTGAATCTACGCCCTTGAATCAGATCACAGTGACATCATCAAAAGTATAAACACGTAGTTTGGTTACAGTGCTGGGTGTTTTTTAATCTACCTTTTTAGATTTGAATGAAACGTGTAAGCGGATATAACAGAGATGAGTGCTTGTGTAACAGAAAATGTACCTTTTTACAAGCTGAATACACATGCCTCTTTTACACTTCAGAACGGCGCCTTTATGACAGAGAAATACAACTATAAAGCAAATTGAGTTAGGAGTCATTGTGTGAGTATCATCAGACACAGGAAGCTAGAGTGAAACTGACTTTTTTTAAAGAAAGATAATAATAACAGTGATTTGATAATAGAAACAGACTGTTCATATTGTGTGGGCCTTGCTGTTTGGATAACATTATCACTCTCATGGCAGTTTCCGTCACTTTTCCAAGAGCTTTTTGCTCAGTACATAGAGTATGTACTTATTAAGTACAGCATGCACATTGTTACTTCATGTATTGACTTGCACTTATTGGATTCCATACTGTATGACACAAGACTGGCCTAACAAGCCAAACTAAAACATCAAAATGTATAGTCTGGTTTTATAGACCGGGCTCAATCCAAGGGGCTGCAAACTGCCTCTGCACACAATAGGTATGTGGGGATCTGTCATTTCTTGTGTTGGGTGGCTACCTGTATTGGCAATTCAGTGTTGGAGTTTGGTTTGTGTGGCTGCTTGTTTGGAGTCACATGAGGCAGGTCACATGACCAACTGGGAAGTTATAAAGTTTGGGTTTTCTTGAGATCACTCTCTCTTGCTGCTGCCATTTGCCATTATGACTGGGTTCATCTGTCATGCAGGTAATGAAAATGAGGTTAGATGTTTTAATTTATAAGAACTGAATTCTTTTACTTGCTCTATTTTTATCAGGACGATTGCAAAGACATGTGTTTCACACTTCATGGAGAACACAGAGGTGCCTGCCTGATATTTTAGAGTTTTGACCTCCTGTTGAGTAGCTGAGCTACAGACATTGATGTTCGGGTAATTCATTTTATATTTATGACTTTCTTAGTTGTTTTATATTGATTTTTAAAATATACTGATTATGCCTCTTTGCATCGATAGCACTGGAATGTTCCAGTATCCTCCTGTGCTACTGTGCTGTGGGGAATATTGAACGCTCTTGCAAAGTAGGCCTGCATTTATTGTACTTGTGTTTTTTATTTGTGTGCTATGAATGAAATAAGGATTTGATATGTGTTTCTTTTGCAAAGGGACCAGGCCAGCCACTGTTTTACTGTTAGTTTCCAAGCTTCTCTTGGGATTTATTTTGTTTGTTTGATTTTGTTTCTTTTGTTTGGTTGTTTTGTTTGTCCTTTAATTGTTATCCTTTATCTGTCCTGGGCGTCCCTGCCTGGATAACATCTTGTAGTCTTGTAGTTTTACTTAGCTAGAACTCTGGTCAATGTGGCGTTGGGAGCTGGCTGTGTCTCTGTATAAGGATGGATCCGCACCTGGCTACCGCTCCCTTTCTGTTGGGAGTCCGCACTGAGGGGGCACTGTCTTGGTGTGTATTGGTAATCTCTTAACACGGTGTGGTATATTGTAGTGATGTTTACAAATCTTATGTGTGCAGTGCCTGCTGTGTTGCATGGTTGTGTGGTGTGGGGTTTGCTGTCTCTTCCTCTCACCAGGGCCTCCTGAGATGGGAGCTGTGTGTGCTGACCCGACCTTATTATTCTGAGGAGTTTCAGCCATTTCCTCTTTGCAGTTCTTTCCATTTTTATTTGTTTGATTAATTGTATTGACACTAATTTGTAATAAATTTGAACTTTTTATATATGCCTCCTGTAAACTGTTCCTAGGCGGGGGGGGGGGGGGGGGAGGGTCTAGACTCAGTCACGCAAGTTAAGGGTTAAGGAGTGTCTCCCGCCCGGGCTAGGGAGTGGCGTAGTCAGACAGTGAAGTAGGTGTTCTGCATGTCAGGTACCACAGGTATCCTGATAAGCTATAGCTAGGGTGCATCTAGGTAACTCTCTACAAGGATAGAGCGACGTGATCGGTCCAACCAAACTTAAGGGAACAGCTGCTGTGGCTGGATGGTTTATTTCTAGATCCTACCTGTATAAGAAAACCATTTGCTACCGCTAGGATATGTCTAGATTTTTAGGTTAACCCAAGACTGTAATTTACAGGAATGTGCTACAAAGACTTTGGATACAAGTCAATACAATACAATACAATACAATACAATACAAATCAATGCATTCAGATGTGTAGATGCGTGGCCCCAAGTGGTCCTCAAAAATATGGGAATTTAGTCAGTGTTTCCCAGACAGCTGTGCATGATACAGATGAATGTCACGTGATACATGACGCATAATAACGTTACATGATGCATCACAACACACAGAAGAAGCTGGGAGTACTTAATGGGATGAAAGGCAATATTAATGCACTATTTATTTTATTTATTTATCAGAAGGATAACATCATCTTGATGTCAGACATTGTTTATATCGATTTTTAAACATCTCTTGTGCAGGATTGGGATGGAAGCATTTCTCGTTTGGAAACTTGGTACTTGATTGTTTCTTCTGAAAACTGTGTCTTGGTTCTCAATGATTTAAAGGAAATTATTACATTTTTAAATTGTATATTACATTTGTTACCACATGTTGGTGTGCTATCAAGATTTAACATTCAGTCTTAAGTCTGTATTACATCTCTTTATACTTGTTTCATACATACTGTACAAGAGAAACTGATGCTAATAAACTATCATTCTTGTTGGGGAAAAATGCTGTTATCCATATTTTTGGAATACAGAATGGTGACTTCACAGCTTGTGTAGTAAAGTGACATTTGAAGCAGACTACATAAGATATTCATGACACATTTAGACGTGACATGATCAGGTAACAGTTTTAAAACAAAAATGGCAATGCTGCTTCGAGACTGCTGGACTTTTTTGATAGGTTATCGGCTTTCTGTCTTCCACATTTGTGAAAGGTTAGGTATGAATGTTGAGTCATGTCTTATGAAAGTCGTAAATGCTTTGTGAGCAATTTATGACAGCTGCTAAGTATGTGTTATGTACTCACTGGTCAAGTAAAGTGTTATCCACTTACATGTATAAGATGTTTTAGATGGACACATTCAGTAGAATGATACACAATTGTACAGGATTGGAGAGGGGAAGTATCTTTAATTGCATTTGCATCAAGATTGACTCGACATCAACAATAGCCCATTTTTGTGTAGATGGTTAAAGTCTTTATGATTGTACCATCATCACAAGTGTTGGAATCCACAGGAATTGGGGATGACAGACGTTACATTTGCATTGATTTTCAGGTGTGAATGATTGTAACAGGATTATGATGAAATCAATGCGTCCTGGTTTGGGAACTTGCTACTTGACAGGCTGTTCCGACAGTTGTATCTTTACATATGAGAAATTAACACATTTTTAAAACATTTATTGCCACATGTATGAAGCATTATGTCTGGTTCTTAAATCATTTCCACACATAAATATGAATTGGCTTACTGTGAACAATGAAAATGAAGATTCAAATTGTAAAAATTAATTGTTCAATGACATTGTTACCTTTTCTCCTCCAGGAGTGAGAAATGACCAGAACTGCCACAACTGCTATGACCACTCCTGCTGAACACACGAATCTGAGAACATTCACCCACCACTGATGACTGTCCATCTCTATAGAGATAGAAAGATTAGCTCACTGAGATAAAAGCATTAGCTCAGTCAAGATCACTTAAATGGAAATGTTTTACTGACAAATACATAAGCAACGTTACCTGTGATGCGAATGACGACTGACTTTTCATTTGTTAATGTCACATTATGGATGTAATACTTGTTTATGGAGTACGCACAGCTGTAATTTCCAGAGTCTTCTCTTTTGACTTGTCTGAGTGTAAAATGGGCTTCTTCTCGAGCTACCACCATATCGACTCCAATTCCATTCTTACAAAGGTATATGTGCACATTTTGGTGTGTTTTGGCCTCAAACACAACACATATTAGGTCCACATTGTTGCCTTCAACTACATTAGTGTTCAACGCAAATATACGAGCCATACCAAAGTCTAAAACATAAGAAAAACGAATGTTTACAAATCAGAACCGTTGAACAAATTCAACACTAAATTTGAACAATCCTGCTGTTATCCATGACAGATATTTTCTGCTGTTTCTATACTAACAGTATATTTTTAAATTCATTACCTTTGACTTGAATGAAGGTGGAGTTTTGTCCCACAGCAATCCCTCTATCAGCTGCAATTCTATCTACTGAATACACACAACTGTAATTCCCAGAATCTTCTTTTTTAACACCTAAAAGCTTAAATGTTTCCTCTTTTGTGGTCCACAGTATTTCCATCCTGATTCTGACTCCATTTTTGCAGAGATACATGTGTAGCTCACCCCTTCGTATTTCATTTGTGGGAGAAATGGCACACCTTAGATTCAAAGTATCCCCCACTAATACTTCAGTTGCACTTACAATGATTTCTGCAGGAATAAAATCTGAAATTTCAGGTAAAAAAAAAAAAAATGAATGCAGAACAAACAATTTGCAGAACATATATAAACATTCAGAATATGCAATATATAATAAAATGTAGGTATAATGAATGATTTATGAATTTGTGCTTTAAAGTAATCTGATTTAGCTAAACTAATAAAATCAATGTAAAAAAGCACATACCTTTCTGAGAATATGTGTCCAAAGCACATGAAAATGCTTTATTAAAAAGAGCCATTGATGAGAAATGCACAAGCATCTTAAGTACAGCTATTGCTTTTTCTAAATGATCTAATTTGGGTTTAATTCAACACCTCAAATAAAAAAAATCATACACTATATCTATTAACGTCTATTTGCTTCATATGATTTACACACCTTTAGCTATACTAAGACAGTCATTTGGGTTTGTTGACTCACCAATCATAAGGAGTAGGAGCCCCATTGCTGAAACATGCAGAGCTGAAGAAGTTGATCTGACACCTGGGCTTCATTAAGCCACACTAAGATACTCAGGTCAGGTCAGACTGACATCAAGCCCTGTTCTCAAGTCTTGTTTGCTGCATGAAGTGCAAGGGCGTGTTTCTTATGTACTTCACTATTTAGCCCATCTATGCACCAGGCCCTTCAAAAAGATTCGTCATAAGTTAGTGACTTTGTTGTGATAATTTCTAACCCTTTTGTGTAACTATGTGACTGTTTCTGTACAAGAGAAGAGAATATAAAATGTCTGGTTAGTGAGAGGGACAAAAGGCTTGTTTTTCAAAAACAGACAGGAAAGAACCAGCCACTGTCATTCGGGAGGCCCATGAGAATCCATACATGTTTTTACCATTGCTCAATACTACAGACCACTATTGTATGAGAGAACCTTGAGGAGTCTGAAAAGCAGCCCAGCTCCACAAGGCTCCTTTGTAACGAGGCAAGACACCTGCATGAGGCGAGGTGAGATGGTTTCATTCAGCATGATTCTAGTCAATCCTTTTAACTCAGCTTAAACATGTAATGTGTAACATGGTGAATTTCTTGATACCACTGAATTGCATGTCAAAACATGAAATTAGCACGTTTACCATGTCTTAGTTATATCTTACCACTGGATTTATGCCACATGCCCAGCATATTATATTTGTTCTTTTTTGTGCATTTTACAGCCTACATATTATATATGAAGGATCTGATCTAATGGGAAAGGAATGGAGTGTGTGGAGACTTTGGAGGACAGAGTCTGCTTTCTGTTTTAAAGAATACCACCCAAAAGATCTAAGAAAAGCGAGGTCAGAATAGACACAAAAGAACCTTTGACTTATTAAGCTAAGGATTTACATTTTATTGGCCATATTTTAATTAATTGATATGTTTAAGAGATTTAGTTGGTCATATTTAAATTTGGAGTACGATACAAAATGTGAGTGCACGCTAAGGAAATTTAGAGATGAATGATGACGACTAGAAGGCAGGCACTCCCATTTCTCCCCAGGGACTGTGTACCACAAAGTCACTGAAATAAAATCAACTTCAGCATCATTTCCTGGCGTGGACATTGATTGCTTTGAAGAACTTTTGAAGAAAAGTCACAACAACTTAATCATGGCTATGTTTTGGCATATCATAGAAGGAACTAATTACAGCACCATCTCCCATTTCAATTTGAGTTATGAGTGCCTGAATATTGACTAGTTAGTATTTTAATGGTGGGATTGACAAGTACCAACAATTTGTTGCAATTACCAAAATAAATTTGAAACATAAAATGTTTGACTGCAAGTGCAGTCTCTGAAAGACTGTTTATATTTGATATTTTCAGACCAACGAGAAACGTTTTTTTAAAAAAGCTTCTCTTGTGCCATCTAAACAAACACCTCTTGTGAGAACAATAAGGGCCCAGCCATGCACAGTGATGCACAATGGGGGCCTACGCTAAACTATTAATGACTTCATTTAAAGCAATTCCAGAGTGAATCAACCCAAAGCCCTGATTTTCAAGGTCACAGAGTGCTGTCAGTAGGGATAAGAATGAGAATATTAAGTACAACATAGACCAAATAGCAACATGGCAGCCAACGCTAACTAATGAGGACAAGGAAACTATACTGTTCTATACTGAGTATATACAGCTATAATTGCCTAATTGTTCTTTTGTGACTTGTCTCAGTCTAAATTATATATCTTTTCTGTAATGTGCTACCATGCTGACCACAAGTCCATTCTTGCACAAACACATGTGGCAAGTTCCCCTTGTCCCCATGTCCCCCATACATATCAGATCCAACTCCATCCTGTAACATGACAGCATTTCTTTGATCAATTTTGACCACACCAAGTTCTAAAATAAACAAATAATATCCACAACACATTAACTGACAGTGGATTTGAATGCTTAGTAAATGTTTACATAATCCCAAAAATTGTTGGCATATTTGTAGATGTGATTTTGTCTGTTGTTAAAATTTAGTTTTCTCTTGCATTGTCCGCAGACTATATTAAAAAACAAAATAAAATCATTATGAAAGACATTGCAACTAATGTGCATCATTACATTTAACTTCAGTGAAGACAGTATTAAGGCCTAAAGCTGTCACTTCATAGACTAAATGCTTGTCTGCTGTATACTCACAGCTATAATTACCAGAGTCTTGTTTCATGTTTTGGTAAATGTAAAGTCAACACACTTTCAGGCTTGTGAATCTTTCCATCTTGGTTGCGCCTCCATCCTTGCAGAGGTACATGTATGATTTACGCCCCATAGTAGCACAGACCACAGGAAAGGATGTGGTCCACTAACGGCAAGTGTTCTATCTATCTATGGTGTTGAGTTGATGGCTGACATTATCTACTAACTGACATTCCAACTGTCTTACAGCAATGAGGAGATTTTATTATGCCATTTTTTTTTTTAAATCATTTTTGATCAGGCATAGTATAATATGTGGTGAGATGGACAAGTCTACAGTAAAAAGTGTGTTCATTGAGAACATTAAGTACATATAATATTCACTTAATGCTATGTATCAATAAGTTGTAAAATGTTTGCAAACAGTATAGTGTATAAGGTGGTCGTAACTGATGTTGCACATATTATATTAAAAAATCACTCAATGATTGTGTCTAGGAAAAAGTTTATTTTTATGAAGTGTTTTATGAAATCTGCTTCTGCAGATGAACAGAGTTGTGTGGAGTTTGTCTTGGATTTGTCGTCCTGCTGTGGTTGCTACTGGGTCTTTGTACAGTCTGTGCCGATGTCACTTGGCTTTGGATCTGGGCACTTGCTGCTGGTTTGGTTGTGCTGAGTGTTGCTTTTTGCTTTAAAATAAATAAAGTGACCAATTAAATTGTGCGAGAAAAAATTCAGATTAATTTTTATCACCAGATGATTTTAGGTTCATGTTTGATTTCCGTGAATTTCCACATTATAATGTAATCAGACATTTCTCACTGAAAATATAGCTGAAATATAAAGAATGAAGCTATATTGATGTTGAATGACAGTGTTACTTTTTCCTGTCCAGAACTGAGGAATGTTCAGAACTGCCACAGCTGCTATGACCACTCCTGCAGAACATAGGAGTCTGATGACATTCACCCACCACTGATGGATGTCTGCCTCTATTGAAACAGGTAAAGTAACATCAGTGTGTTGATATCATTGTTAAAGCATACCAATACAAATACAAATGTTTTGCTGTTGACATCTTTTACATTACCGTCTATGGTGATGGGGATGTAGTTTTCATTTGTTATAGTCACATTGACAGAGTGAAATTCCCTTGCTGAATAGACACAGCTGTAATTGCCTGAGTCTTCTTTCCTGACTTGTTTAAGTGTAAAATGGGCCTCCTTGCCCTTAAGGACCTCCATACTTACTCCAATTCCATTCTTCAAAAGGTACACGTACAAAGAGTTCTGTGTTGTGGCCGCAGCAACAGTACATTTCACTTCCATGTCATTACCCTGAGATACATGAGTGTTTCCGACAGAAATATGGGCCACACCAAAGTCTAAAACATAAGAAAAACAAATGGTTATATCACATCAGCATCCTTGAATGAGTAAACAATTATTTTCAAAAATTGTAACTCTATATCAGATTTTTCAGACATTGCACTTGAAACATAAATGAAGCATTACCTTTGACTTGAATGAAGATGGACTTTTGACCAGCAGCAGTGACTGTTTGAACTGCATATTTAACTTCTGAGTACACACAGCTGTAATTCCCAGAGTCTTCTTTCTTCACATCTGGAAAGCTAAAGGTTGCCTCTTTTGAGCTTGTAATTATTTTCATCCTGATTCCAACTCCATTCTTGCAGAGATACATGTTTAATTCACCTGCATGCTTTTCAGTTGTATGAAAGATGGCACATTTGAGGTCCAGTGTGTCTCTCTCGAATACGTCCGTTTTGAATGAAAAGATTTCAGCTGAGCTGATATCTGAAATTATAAAGGAAATCTATCCTGATTCAGACTGATCATTTTATAGAACAGGAAGTGTACCTTGTGAATATTAAGTAGGTATTAAACATTTTAATTGTACCTACATACCTCTCTGAGTTGATGCACCCAAAACGCACAGGAAGGCTTTATAAAACAATTATGTTATTTGTAAGGGTCTTGTTAAATCATGAAATAAAAAGTAAAAATGTAATGCAAAAATAGTTAAATACAAAACCTATTCAACTTTTGTACTTGTTCTTTATAAATCAGAGGCCATATTATGTTAAATAAATAATTACTTCCTAAATTGTACTCACATATTACAATAGGAAAGAGCTCCATTGTGAAGAGGTGCGGAGCACAGAATGAAAATTTCATGCTTTCATGCTTGCATGCCTTACTCAGTAATACAGACCAATTGCCACTGCCATTGCAATTTACTTTTAGCACTTGACCCAAACAGCCAACTACAGACTACCAGGAAGTGAACTGTCAAAGACAGTTAACCTATGGGTAGAGGAGGCGAAAGAAATGGCGAGGAGCATTTCTTTTAGCTCAGTTGCTTGGTTTTGGCTATTTTAAAGGTGCAAGGTATATCAATTTTAAAATGTTTAAAATCTACAGAATGAGAGGGTGATAATGACGTAGAGGCAACAAACACCAACAGTCACACAGATACAGTCCACACTGACCCAGCTGTTGTTTGTTGAATGACGTTTATTGGCAGTGTGGTTGCTATGGTGATGGAGCTCCCACTCTTTTTCACCATTTTCTGCTATTTCCATGTTACTTTCTGCCTTTGGGGACTAGTTTTATGCTGGTCTTGCATTTTTTTTTTTTGTGACATTTCATTTACGTTTTGTTGGTTTTTTGTTTCATTTTTGTAGAGCAGAAATCGCAGAGAAAAACAAGACCGTGAAGGTGACAGTGAAATGTGGGGAAGCAATGATGCAGTTTGGCTACATCATTCTACTAGAAGCCAGGTCAGGGAACTGTAGATGGCTACATCTGATGGCCATGTTCGGAGGTAGGCAGCCATACCCCCTTTGTCTGTGCAGCGGTCTCCGATGGGCAATGAATGCCACCTCCATAACCACCTTGGCTGAGGATAATTCTCTGATGCAGGCCGAATCCACACTGTTGGGCAGTGGCGCCTCCTCCACGGCCATCTTGGCTGATACGATTCCCCCGCGTGCGGCATCACCTCCCTTCTGCAAGCCACATCTGTGGATCCGTTTCTTGGAGGCAGACCCTGATCACAATATGGACTTTTTCATGCCTTTATTTATTTTCTTCTTTTACTTTATGAGCATGTATTTATTTATTTATTTTGCTTCTTTTGTAGTCTAGTCTATTTTTCTTTTCCTTTTTTAAATAATAATGCAATTTCACTACATGTATTTCAATGTATGTGACAAATAAACTCCTTGAATCCTTGAAGCTTTACAGCAGTAGTCTCAAACAGGTAGCTCAGAACTACCAGCAACTCCCCACCTGCTTAAGAGATGTAAATAAATCTCATAACGTAGTCATAAATTGTATTAAAACCTCTTCAAATCTCAGTGGTACAAAATGATCCCAGTTTTACTGCTCTCTGATGAGAGATGATGTTGGTAGTGTACATCAGATTTGGCTCTGACTATAGAAAACAAAGACACCAATAAATGTCAAACAACATTTTTCTCTTATTCTTGACAAACTGACACTGTAGATGAGTGTTTGCACTGTTCTTTAAGTGTGTAAGATAAGGCAAAGTATGTAACATTTATCACCAGGACAATCAATACCAATATAAAATAGCAGTAGAGAAGCACTCGGCCATGTTGATTTTGTCGAAGTGGCCGCTGAAGGAAAAAAGTTTGGAGACACATAGCCCTTTTGCGATGCATGCTGCAACACACTCAATAAACTGTGTTGCAATCAATTGAGACAACATGGAGGTATAATAAAACATATTACTACATATATGTTCCTGAGCAACACTGTTGATTATTGGCAGGTGTCATTTATATAATTTCAAATCATTGATAGACAAAAGTACGATTCTACATACTGAATTTATGACGCAGCTTTTTGTGATACGATTATGTCTAGACGTGTAAAATGCAACATCTGTCATAAAAAGAAAAAGCAAACTGCATTTATTGTCTCAGCCCATGTCTAACATACAGTCAACTTAAGACTGCTTTTTTGAATCATCCTTTAATTTCCCTCTCATTTTTCCTAAAGGGGGGAGGAAATAACATGCTAGATTTGTCACCACTCCATATAATGTCTGATTTATTTGAGAGACAAAGAAAAGAGTGGGAAAAATATTCTCATTTTATTTCTTCATGAATCAAATTGCCATTGTGGTACAGGCCTTTTGACAATAGCAAGAAAAACATTTGTCAGAATCTTTATCATCTTTAGACAGAATAAGAGGCTATTGCACAGAATCTCTAAACTTGGCTGTTAAACAGTATACAGTATACACACACACACGCACCTATGCACACACATACACACACACATAAAATCATATTTCACAGGACAAGATGGACTATATTAGAAGAGGCCATTGAATTGTACAATTGAAGTACAATAGAAGTAATATTGAAGAGTTTTAGTCATTCACAACCAAACAGCTGTCCATGTCTACTGGCTGTTCAGTATCAGGTACAGTAACTTCAAAATCACATTTTCTAGGGGTATCTAGCTTCTGCTCCTTGGTAAGACTTTCCTTTGACAGCGGTCTTGGAGAGGGTTGACTGATTTTCAGCCTTTTGGAAAATGTGAAAGACAGATAAGTACCAGGAAAGTATATACAATCTTTGCTGTATTGTAATAAGGCTTGGTTTTATTGGTGATTTTTTGAAACACCAGATTGTAATTGCAGTAGTCTCTACTGTAGTAGAAAATTCCTTTGATAATTGATGAACAAATAACTTACCCACAATTGTCACCTTTTCTAGTGCAGTGTGTAGCGGCCAGTACCAGTGCACCCATCACAATCACACCTACAGAGCAGATGAGTCTGGAGACATTAACCCTCCACACATGATTTAGATCAGAAAGTGACCCTGTTGTGAAGAAAAACCATGGTAGTAAATGCTGAACGTAGGTGAATTAACAGTCACTTTTAATGTTATATTGTTACTTATAGGTGAATTAACAGTCACTTTGGCTCATAGAGTCTTAAAAGCCTGATTTCAAACAGACCAAACGTAGTTTAACAGTACATTAACAAAGTAGTAGTAAATTTAATTAGCTGCGATAGGAAGTCAGTGAAGAGAAATCAGTAGAGAGGTTACATGTGTCGTCTTTGGCTGATCAAAGACTAGACATACTGCTGAATCATGGATCATTTGAAAAGGTTGTATGCTATATGCAGGGTTACTAGTCAATGCATTATGATAGTCAGGTTTAGATTTATCTGCATGATATGGTGACAATGGCTATGCTCAAAAGTAAGTCTATAATCAGTTATAATCGAGATTCACCTTTAGCCAGGGTCAGAGAAGATGAATCATGCAGGACATTGCCCTGAGGGGAAATAGCTAGATCACCTGGGAATACCAATAGCATTGATAAGGAGAGATTGAGCTGCAAATGACAGTCCTTCATCCAAATTTAAGGTAAAGAATCATTTGAAATTAATTTGGTAACAGGTAAGATGTATCTGTTGATTAGAAATAAAACAAAAACACAAACTCAAAGTTCTTGTGTAATGTTTAGTCTGGTACTTTCGTAACTTTGAAATGGAACAGCGTACTCACCAGTTGCCATTGCCATAGAATTACATTGCTTTGTCTTTTTGATACTTTCTAATGAAGTAAAAAAAAAAAGTATAATTAAAATATTTACAAAACTAATTATTAACTATTGGAAATATTATATGGTGACAGGAAACAATCCTACTATAGTTTCCATGTGACATTATTAAGGGTCTAGGGTTAAACACTGAACATGCTTACTGAACACATAGATGGAGAGTTTGTTATGCCCAGGTTCAATTTTCATAATGTCAAGTCTCTTTTTCGAATAAACACAGCTGTAGTTCCCAGTCTGACTCAGTGTAACATGACTGACACTGAAAAGGATGTCATCAGTCTCCCTGAAGGGTTTCATGCTGATCCATGAGCCATCTTTCCACAGGTACATATGCAGGCTGCTTCCCTTGGGCATCCCCCTGATCGCACTTATGCCATCTATGCTGCATTTTAACATTAGTTCTTCACCCTCCAGCACACACACCTTGCTGGCAAAGATCCTTGCTGGCCAGACACCACGAGATGTCTCAGTAACATGAGTGTTGTTTTGGCTCCGTTCTGGGGCCGATATTTGGCTGGTTGGGGTAATTTCCAAGGGCTCATCCAGACAGTAAATTAGTGGGACTAACAGAGAGGTGTTTGTGGTTAGATTGTACAAAACAGTAACAATAACCACAGTAAATCCTAGAGAAATAGCAGGTTTAAATAACCAGTCCACAGTGAAAACTGCTGGTGAAAACAAAGCTTGGGATTATTATGCAATTACACTCACTCATTATCGTGCCCAGTATGCTGAACAAATAACTATAATGGTTAAATACATTAGCTTCTGAGTGTTGAACAATAACCAACAAGTATTTCTTGTAAATATTCCTGAAGTACACATGAAGTCTTAATTTTAAATATCCCTGATGTACATATTAATTTAGAATGCTAAAAAACACCAGTTGTGTTTTCACACTTGAATTAAAGAGATTTTTTTTTTAATTGGTTTACATTTAATCAACAAGCTCACACATACTTCCCCTATTTTTTTTTTCAAAACAACAAACCACTGACATTAAATAGAGGACATATTGCATACAAACTTGGTGATGTACAAAATAGAGTGTGACATTATCATAAACTCACGTGTGAAAATCAGCAAAAGTTGCATAGCAAGTGCTCGATATGTAACAATGGCAGCATGTGAACACAATCCATGAACAAACGTACATTGATGAGTGTATTTTCTTTTTAGTTTCCTGCATGCATGTGGGTGTGGGTGTGATGTGTGTGTGGCTGTGCGCATATCCAAAAAAAGACATGCAAAGTCCCCATTATAATCTTGAGAAAACTGTGGTAGATCATAATAGGCAATGCTCTCACATGCATGATCTAAACTGACATAGGTTTAATATCATGCATCATCCTGTCTCTCTCGTGCTTTACTACAATACAACAACAATAATTCAATGCAATTACAATAATTCAGAGATCAGACAGAATGATAGTATGTCAGGTTACAAAATACCTTCACAAAGTAACTACAGGCCAACTGTGGGAAAGGTTCATAATACTTTTATCACATTAAAAAAAAAACATCTGACTTCATTTTTTAATTGCAAAAAACAATCACAATTTCAGAGACATTGAATGACATGCTTTTTATGTCACACAAAGACTTTTCTCATCAGTTGTGGCTTTAGGTCCAATGTCTTCATCTGTGTTTAATTTTCACTGTAGAATATCATACAGTCCAACTTGGGTATCAGGTGGTTGCATCTCTGCATACATGTGACAAAAAAAAAAAAAAAATGTTTGGGATAACAGCCACTGAGGTGTCCCAGGATAGGGGAATAATGGACGAGACGTGGGCGAAAAACAGCACGACACTGAAGGTTTAGCACCTCAAAGGCTGTTATCCTGCATTTTTGCCAGAATTATTGTTATATTTATGTAAATATTTTCTGTAAACAGTAACATGTACCTCGTCCTTGTAGGCTGCCGTGGGCTGCCCCCCCTGGGGGGCTAAGATATAAGGCACTGTTGTCATAACTATGGAGAGAGGAATACATGACAGAAGTATTGTTAGATGTATTTCAGTTAAAGCAACACTATGTAACAATCCATCACTATTTGAGGTACCCTTTTTATCAGACAATTTGTTTTGGAAAATCTTTAAATTAGTTTGGATGGCATAAGAAGAGCTGATAAACATGTTATTCCCTTATTCCCACCAGCCTTTCAGGATATGCAGGCCGCAGTTCTGGGTTCAGAGTGGGAAACCACCACAAAACAACATAAAACCTTTAAAGCATGACATTTAAATATTAATAAGCTTGTTTGGAAGGTTTGTGAATGTTTTGGGTAGCTCGTCCACTGATTTTACACCAAAACTCCTTAGTGTTGCTTTAAAGCACAGCATTTTACGTATATTATACAGTACGCAGCTTATTGTGAATCTCCAAGATATAATCTCAAAACCCCTTACCTCATAACTGTTGATTCTGTGTTGGCTGGGGAGAAAACAAATAAAATTGATGAAGTATCAAACTACAGAGCAAAACGCATGGAGTTCATAAATGGCAACACTTTATTTCTGTCGTACTTGCATTTGAGACTGACAATTATTATAAGAATGGTAAGTGGTCAGGAATATATTTGGTGTGATATGTAGCCATGAACAATAGTCAGACTAGTCAGACTCAGTCAAGGCTAAGAAAGGACGAAGAGTAAGACAATAGTGACAACACAATAATTATCTTTCTCAAGCTCAACGTCACTATTTATTGTGACACATTTACGATGACAGAGTTAAGACTATGAACACACCGACACTGACAAACTTGAATGGTGCCGGAGGCCTGTGCCCTTTGGGCAGGGTTGATTACTATCAAATCAGTTGTCATTTGGCAGTTGTTTGGGTAATCAATCAGTAGCTGTCAGTACTCAGACAAGGGCAACTGACTTTGTCTCCCACCTCTGTCGGTGTTTTGCCCCAGCCTTGGATTTTTATCTATCTATCTATCTATCTATCTATCTACCTACAATTTATTTATTTATGACAGTCGCTGAAAAATTACTGCAGTGTTCTTGCTGCTCCACAGAAACTTAAAATGCCATTTTAATGCAAAGTCACAATGGATACTCAATACTCACTTCTTTTGCAAATGTTTCTGTAGGTAATATAACAGACCCCTAGTGAAACCAGCAGGCAGGCAATCAAGATCAGAATAAATTCACCAGATTTAAGTTGATCTGTAGTTGAAATTGAAAACAATCTTCTTGAAAATGCATTACAACAGTCAGTCAGTTTTAACCAAAGTTTTCCATTGTATTAGTTGTTGTACCTGGCATTGATTGAGATGTATGTGGTGAAGATTGAATTTGGATAAATATGGAGCCTTCACCTGTTGAATTCACCTCACTGTATTTTAATTTTCCATTGCTGTAAACACAGCTGTAATTGCCTGAGTCCTGCAGTGTGACATTAGTTAGACTAAAAATAGCTTCACCATCTCTGCTAAGTTTTTCCATGCGGTCTCCAACTCCATTCTTACAGAGGAAGACATGGAGACTCTCAGTTGAATCGGCATCATGTACGGTACACTTCAGAGACACAGTTTCACCCTCCCTTGCCTCTGTGCTACTTGCAAAAATTTTTGCTGGCTTGAAGCCTAAAGAAAATAAATTTTTAAAATAACATTATTAATCAGCACACACAATGACTAAACACAGATAAGAACAATTCAATTTGCAACAAAAATTTAAGTAGTATTTAAAGGTAAATACCAGCTTGGAAAGACAGACCAGCAGTCCATGACACTGCAAGGACAACAAAGAATATGAATTTGATTGTTGTATACACACCAGGCGTTTCCTTGTTTTTATGTTTTTGTCTCTAGAGTATCTGACTGGATCAATCTAGCAACGCCTCATATAGTTTACGTGCTGGTATGGTAAGTATGCATTAAAGACTGATACAGTATATTTAAAATATATATTTTTGTTTCATAACTGTCATGAGCACAAGGCAATACTGAGACATACAGACATACAGAGAGAACTATGGGTTGCAGAGTTCACTTACAGTGAGACCGTAAACTGCAGGTGATAACCCTAAACCAGTGCAAAATAAAGATAATTCTGTAGATATATACTCACCTACAAGGATGAGGAATGGCCCCATTGCTAGGTATCTGACACGGTATCAGTGTGACCATGTGACAGTCCAAATCCGCATACTGTATGTACTAGTGAACCTTAATTACTCTAAGTAATTTACTAAATTGTCTAACACTTTTCCAGATAGCCAAACTGGACCTTGATGACAATATGCAGCCAAACGACTACGAACTGTAGTATGGGTGTAAAGTTTAGAGGTGCATGCTTCTGTCTGGGTTAAAGAAGGAAGTGGAAGCTGTCCTCTAACCAGTACAGCTGACCACTTACCCACTCAGCGATTACTCACAGTTATACGTTATCATACAGCATCATTATGAGGGTGTATTCAGAAAAGGTTTTAAGGCATGACCAGTTTATGGGCAGCTATTGCTAATTCTACTTCTTGACTATGTATAAACTATTACGCTGGTGGAATGACCTTCCAAGTGCTACTAGATAAACAGATACCCTCTCCACCTTCAAGAAGCTCTTGAAGACCCAGCTCTTCCAAGAATATCTCCTGGCTTGAATTCTGAGAATGCACTTAACCTCTTATACTTAATCTCTCCTTTATACTTCACTTTTATTACACTATTGCACTTTCAACTTAAAATAGTGCAATTTTCATGTTAGCAATATGCACTCTTTGTTAGTTTTTTAATTGTGTTGTAGCTTGAATGTTATCCTCTTTTGTAAGTCGCTTTGGATGAAAGCGTCTGCTAAATGCATAAATGTAAATGTAAATGTACTGCATCACCAGAATAATTTCATCATAATTTCATCAGGATGCTTAGCAATGACTAATTCACAATATCAATTAGTTCATTAGGGTATTTATTTGGTGTTTGAAATTGGCCAGCCACCAAAAATCCTGTGAGATGTATAGCTGCATGCCATTTTGGAAACAGCCTATGGCTCAGTAAAGGCAGAATCTCAGTGTACTTTGACTATATCTATTCTGTTTCTATTCTTTTACTCTTAACACAGATTTATGGCAGACTGGAATGATTTTGTTATAGATTGCCCCTCAAAATATTTAAAACAACTATTAGATTACCTTCCATGCTTTCTAAATTGACAGAAAGCTGGTAATAGCTCTCTCAAAATTTAGGCGTTCCTTTTTTTTCTTTTTGATGTATATTTTTGTGGGAATAACTAGGATATTGACTTGGATGGGTGGATAATTGTATGTGTGCACACATGGGTGTGCCATCATCTGAAAAAAATAAAATAAAGTAAAATCTAATCCCATTCCAAAGGTTAAGATGTTAAGATTAAGTTAAGATAGAGGTAAAACACGTGACCTTACTGTCTGCACACTCCATACACCATGAATTTCATGACATATTCTTAGGCCCATATTTTATAATTTGTCTTTTGTCATACCCAGATGTACATGTATACATTTAGCAGACACTTTTATCCAATTATCAATTACATCAGGGTCAGTTTCCCCTAGAGCAACTTAAGTTCCTTGCTCAACGGTGGTAGCCGGGATTCAAACCCACAATTTTCAGGCTACTAACATGCTGGCCAGGTTTCTTGACCACTACACCACCACCATCCCTGTCAGTCACATAAATAATTAAACTATTTGCATTTACATATAGACCTACATTTAGCAGACTGTTTACATTTCATGAGGAAGTTCAGCAATTTTTCAGTATAAACTTTGCATGCACAACTCATTGCATTCTCATAATTTGTCATTCTTTTGCATCTTCTTCAGGCTAGAATATCATCTGATATCATCGGATCTGTGATTGACATATGGCTGGGACACTTAAGAAGTCTACTTTTACGTAGAGCGTAGTATACTGCCTCACAGGGCAGTAGCCAAAACCTTGTGCACATGAGATACGCATGCACCTGTTGCGTCAGATTGACAGACTAGTTTAGCTATGTTGGGTGCGCACAGATGTAGTTGATTATCTGATTGGTGTATTGCAATAAGGGAGGTGTCATTTCAAAGCTTAGACCAAAGATGGTAGATAGGCAGAGCAAAATACTTCCTAGTAGTTCATGCCTATGGGTACAAAGTGGGGATCAGTTACGATCCATGCACTAAATAAGCTCAGTGCACATTTGAATTAAAGTTTATGGCTTTCTGCAACCAACATGCACACTAGCAACAGAATGTAGATTGTTTATAACACAATGTTTATAAACACAAAAAGGTCTACATGACTTCAAATAAATGACTTCACAGCAAAAATTCCTTTTTTTCTTGACCCTTTATTGACTCAGTATAGGCCTACATTAAAAGGCTCTACTCCAAACCCAACCCAAGTTGACCAATTAACTGATAATGTTGGAAATGCACTATACTCCACATTCAACTCCACGACACAGCTTTAAAAGAAAACAAGAAAAAAATGCCCTATGGTGAATCAGAATCATAGTAGGGTGAGCCTTAGCATTCTGTCAATCCTAAACAAGCCACCAACAGAAATCCACTGAAGAAATCAACTGTGGGACCAATTGTTAGAAAATGGAAGACATACACGACCACTGATAATCTCCCTCGATCTGGGGCTCCACGTAAGATCTCACCCCGTGGGGTCAAAATGATCACAAGAACGGTGAGCAAAAATCCCAGAACAACATGGGGGGACCTGCAGAGAGCTGGGACCAAAGTAACAAAGGCTACCATCAGTAACACACTACACTGCCAGTACATGTCCAGGCCCATCTGAAGTTTGCTAGAGAGCATTTGGATGATCCAGAAAGAGGATTGGGAGACTGTCATATGAAACCAAAATAGAACTTTTTGGTAAAAAACTGTTTGGAGGAGAAAGAATGCTGAGTTGCATCCAAAGAACACCATACCTACTGTGAAACATGGGTGTGGAAACATCATGCTTTGGGGCTGTTTTTCTGCAAAGGGACTTTCTGCAGGATGACTGAGCCATTAGGAAAGAATTAATGGGGCCATGTATCGTGACATTTTGAGTGAAAACCTCCTTCCATCAGCAAGGGCATTGAAGATGAAACGTGACTGGGTCTTTCAGCATGACAATGATCCTAAACACACCGCCAGGGCAACGAATGAGTGGCTTCGTAAGTAACATTTCAAGGTCCTGGAGTGGCTTAGCCAGTCTCCAGATCTCAACCCCAAAGAAAATTTTTGGAGGGAGTTGAAAGTCTGTGTTGCCCAGCGACAGCCCTAAAACACTGCTCTAGAGAAGATCTGCATGCAGGAATGGGCCAAAACATGCGCAACAGTGTGTAAAAACCTTGTGAAGACTTTCAGAAAACGTTTGACCTTTGTCATTGCCAACAAAGGGTATAAAACAAAGTATTGGGCTCTTAGGCTAAAATCATTCAGGGGGCTCTAAGGGAGCTTTTGTCAACTCGTTAATAGTAATTTCAGTAAACCACTACACTATTAACTCAGCATTTGGCTTTGTGCCTATGGCTGAACCACAGCTGTGGCAACCGTATACCTGCTAACAACCCCTCTCCCACTCATTATATTGCGTAATTATAGAACATGCTTAATCACAGTGTGGCTGTTTTTTGAGTAATGTCATCTACCATTTGTGTTACTTTAAGCTTAAATTCAGGGCTTTTGCCTTTTGTCGTGGAAAACCACCTTGATGTCTGCAAACCCCAACCATGTCCTAACCCACCCAGCACACTTGGTTAAAACCAAGAACTCACTGTTCAAAAGTTGGAGTAGAGTTGTTGACAAAGACTTTATTCACAATACCAGCAAAGTATACAAGAGATAATTGCCTCACAGTACAAGTGCTTAGTAGTGTGAAGGAGATCCGCTGCAGAGAGGATACCGTTTACCTTGAGAGTTGATCAGGCTCTGACTGTCCCTTCCAAAACATTTACCTCTTATGCTACTTTGGAACATACACTGATTCCGCCTACTTTGCCTGTGTCACGGGGCTCTTTTTTATTAATTAGGAGGCTTCTGGCCTAGTTCATATTGGTGGATTCCCTCACCCATCCGGTTATTAAAAAGAAACTATTATTCTTCCTTGCTGGCCGTTTAGTCTGACGTATACTTCCTTATGCTGGACTCTTATCTTTATGATTTATATTCCCTTCATTTAGTCAGGACCCATCTGTACCATGGTTCTGATGTGAACAGCATCCATTCATACAGCGGGCCCATTCACGGCCACCTTATCATGGTATCCTCCCAAACTGAGATATCCCCGGATCCAAAGCATCTCCCTGCACTAAATCCTGTCTCCCGAACCGTTCAAGGCCTCTTGCTTGTCCTTGTCCCCTGCTTGAACTACCCAAGTCTCTACTCTCTCTCTGCCTGAACTGCTTCGGCCTTCTGGGTTACCATTAACATGTTACAAACCACCCTTCTTTCATATGTTAGTATAAGCATTATATTCTCAAGTTAATATTGTATATACTAAAACAAACCTCCTTTTTTATGATAATAATCTCCACACTTTATTCAGATATAATGAATGTGAGGAGTAACAGGAAGGGAGTAAGAGGAGAATACATGGAACCAGGAAACGATTATGAGTCAAGTCAGACCTGAACCTGTTTCCGCCTGACCCCATCAAAGTGTCAGCAAGATACTGAACCCCAAACTGCTCCCAGTGAGCAGGTTGGTACCTTACATGTATGTATGTGTAATTGGGGGAATGTAAGGCATACATTGTAAAGCGCTTTGCCTTGAATAGTCATAGGAGTGGAAAAGCTCTATATAAATACAGTTCATTTACCATGAGATCAACAGCAGATCGAGGACACAATTTACGAAGCCCTGTGAAATAAGCCAGCTCCACCAGAGACTCCTACGGAGCAAATCTACATACCTGTGTCAGTGAGGTCACAATTGATGCAGTGGGCACACATCACTCATCTCTGGATATCCAGGTATCGCCTGCATAACAGAACTTTTGACACATAGGTTCTGGTGGCCCTCACAGCATAATGTCAGAGACATATGTTGTCCACAATTCAAGACAACTCAGGACACCCCGGAACCCTCCCCACAGGTTTATTAGAACCTCTTTCAGTGCCCAATCACCCTTGGTTGCACATTATTTTAGATTTCATTGATAGGAGCTCATCCTCCTCCTCTTAACCACCATTTTGTTACTTCTCATTTGGGCTCAGGATGCTCATTGTCCAACAGTGTCTTCCAGACATTACCACCAGCTGGTTCCAGCCACAATGCCCCAGAAGTACAGACATTTTCTCTTCCAACGACCACTCCATTGGATTGATCTCTGGCTCATTACACTGGTCACTCCCATTTAGAGCACATTCTCTTTTAACCACCACAATCAGCTGGTCCCTGTATTGATTCTGGGGGTAGGCTCTGACCCTGTCTTCTTTCATCGGCAGGATTGGCTCACTGCAACACCTATCGATATCGGGAGCCTACACCATAAACTGTTGGCATAATTTTTTGATGACAGGGGCTTGCGCCAAAGACTGTGATCATCACTAAACTGTTACAATGTCCACTGTCACGTTTGTATCATACTTGGATTAAACCTGTTGTTAGTCGAGTCTTGCTTTTTAAGTTTTCACAGTAGAACTGATCTGCCCATGTCAAATGGTTTTAACCCTATTCTGGTTGCACTTGATTGCTTTTCAAAGATGTGTCAAAAATTTCTAATGTCCAGATCAGCACTGATAAACCCTAGTGAGAGATTATGTCTGCATCTGGAAAGAACAACAACCAGAATGAGAGAACCCATGAATGTTCCTACTAAGGTTGCATGCACCTTGTATTACCTAAGTGATGAGGGGAGACTTCAAAAAACTGCCAATGCTTTTGGACTTTCACAACAAAATGTTTCTGTACAGTTATGGTGACGGTATGCCACAGTGCTTCGGGACAATTGACTGCACACATACCAAAACGAAACATCCCACACAGTTCACAAATAGAAAGGGGAAACACTCTCTGATGTGCAAGCATTGTGTGACAGCAAGTACCTTTTCACAGATATCTTGGTGAAATGGCCGGGCTGTGTGTGTGATACACACATTTTTGCATTTTTGAGTAATAATCCATAATCAGAATTAATTCACTACAGCGTGTGATTAATATTGTTTTTAATTGATCAGAAGCTGTACTATTTTTGCAATGTTTTTGTTGCAAATGTTGAATTACACAACACACAGGCACAAAGTGTGGATTGCTGACGTACATTAGAAATTCACCAGGTCTTACAAATGCTTATGTACAATAATACAATGCACAGCAACAACATAACAATAATACAAAGTGTTCCAAAAAGCAATAATTATCCTGAAGTCAGATGATAGACAAACATCAGAGGCTAACTGATCAGCCATTTTAAAATCTCCCTCCTCTTCCTGTTGAAAAGACATAGAACAATGGTGACTTATTTTGATGGCGAAGAGTCGAATGGCAATGTTATTTTAAATAATATTTTTGACATGTATACAAATTCCTCTTTCCTTTCACAATTTTATTTAAGATTACCTTTTCTCTCTTGGGTGAATGAAAAAGTAAGTACAATCACAGCCACCAAGACCACTCCACAAGATAGAAATATTCGGAAGACATTCATGTGCCAGTAATGTTCTGTGGTGGGGTGGGGTAGGGGTGGGGGTGGGGAGCAGTATATATATTTTTAAAAAATTTTGAAGAAAGAAAATTATTTGTTAGTTAAAAAAAACTGTCTCGCATGACACATTTTGGAGCTGGGCACAGGTCTCTCAAATGCTTAGACCAATCTTGAAATTAGGATAGGGCAATCATTAAATCAAGTAATGCCAGGGAGTCAACATGGTCACAGTGTTCAGTCACAGCAGGAATCATGTCAACTATGACATACACACATCTCAAACTAACAAATCGTTATTGTATCAGAAAAAAGCTAGCTACATAGATCTCATGAGGGAGCTGTCAATGTGAGCTTGATGTGGATGTAGCAAATCGGAGCAGCTCAGTTCCCAAATGGGTTCCCCTAAAAACATGGTTCCTCAAATTTGGGGGAAAATAAACATAAAATTTTACATTTATACTATTTTTCCTGTATTTTTTCATCATTTATTATTTGTAAAATCTTTTAAAAAGTCTTTATGCATGAAAGATGGTTTCACTTCCATAGTATTAATAATATTTTTCAATTTCTGGTGCTCGGTGCTCACATACTGTAAGGCTTTTCCACTACACCCTTCTAGAACAACTTTGGTTTTCCATTAGTTCCGATACCATTGTTAATACCACCACTGTTGAGATTCCAAGAAAGCTGAACATTCTGAACAAGCAGTGTTAACATAACATGACGGCTGATAAATGTAAGTCATCAACCTACCCATGACTCAAGATATGGTCATGTGAACATGAATCCTTTTTTTTTTTCTTTACTTGTGTCAACTTTTTGAAAATCCACTTAATTTGTTTGTTTGAAGAAATCCTGATTTTTAGAGCAAAAATCTGATGATTGTTTGCCAGCATTTGCTGGACTCCTTCCAATCATCATAATAATTTAAGAATCTCCTGAAAATGTTAAGACTCTAGGACTTTGATTTAGTTCAGTTTCAACTTGCAGATAATTTGGTAAAACATGAGAATGTTGGAATTTCAGCTAAATTGGCAGATATCCATTTCAGATACCAAATATCATTCCTTCAAAGTTCAATAAAGAGATTCTGAGGTGGTCAAGCAACCAACCTTCTCTAATCTCGCTGAGTTGACACAGAATGACCTATACCAATTTTGTGTTTCATTACATTAGATCTATATAAAAAAAGGCATTTGGGCAATTCTGTGTAAAGTTTTTTTGCCACATCTATAATGCCAATAAAATCGTCAAAGTTCTCTCTACTTTGTGGAAGATTCTAGGCATTGAAACGGTAGGTGTTTGCACCCAATAAAGCTCATGGATACATACTCTGAATGCTTTGGTTTTTCCTGGGTTCAGTCTACAGAAGTGACCCAAAATCTGTTGCTGATTCTGAGGTCATGTTCTATGAGCAACTAAGGTTTGAGCACAAGTGACCCCCTTTTAAAATGCCATGGCGTTAGTATGAAATTAATGATTACACTGAATTTGGGCCATTTGCTATTTTTGGCTGTAGAGCTTACATTAAAAAAAAAGTGCACAAAACATTTTGTGTAATCATTCACTTCATACAAATATGATGGCATTTCAATGGCATTAAAAATCTGACAAAGAGTCCACTTTCTGTGGAATTGCCCATTTTCAATGCGCATTGAATATTCACATACCTTGATGGTGGTTTGAGCCACTGACATGGATGAGGATGGAATTTTCTCCTGTTGAATTCACACTATTAACAGCCCATTTAGAAGTTGAATAAACACAGCTGTAGCTGCCAGAGTCTGATTGAATAACTTTAGATAGGGTAAAGATCAACTCCTTCATGCCACTTAGCGGTCCCATTTGAACTCCTACTCCATCTTTACAAAGATACATGTTGAGGACCCCTGTGAATTCAACCCCATTGACGCTACACCTCAGAGTCACATTCTCCCCTTCATATACATGTTTTCTAGGTGCAGAAATCTTTGCAGGTTTGAAGGTGTCACTCTCTGAAACATAGGATTAAGTCAAAAAGTTTTGCAAAAATTAAGGTATTACTTGACACTGAACAAAATTATTGCATATATGTTGGCATGAACTGAAATCAGTGAAAAAAGGGAAATTGACTTGTATTCAGCAGATGCTTTTATCCAAAGTGATACAAACTCTCAACGTGGGGATCACAGAAGTTCGGGGAAAGGTTCTTACCTGTCTGAAAAGACAGTCTGCAAATCCAGATGATTGCTGTTAAGGACAGAAAAATACATGACACTGCCTTTCTCGAAATTTCAAATGTATTAGTATCACTGGCAGTGATGGGCATCTTCTGACAATGAAATCAGTTATTATTATGTGCATATGAATATATAGCCTAATTATGCTGACTTGGTCATTCTTACCAAATGCAATGAGTAGCATCTTCATACTCCTGCCAACCTCTCTGTTGTTTTCTGAAGAGTGATTGTTTACCTTCAAACATCAGTCTAGATGAGGACTTCCTCTTATAATTTCCTGTCGTTCAGTTATAACAGCTTTTTTAGGGGTGGGTATTATTCAAACACTGTACATTCATTTTTTATGGTTGTAAAAATAAGCATTACAGTCTGTGCCCTAGAGCCTGGATGTTTTGCCACTTGGTAAATTATGCATTTTTACTTAGACTTTCATGATGTTGCTGAATATGAATAGCAGTGGAACAATATGTTTTCCCCACTTAATGTCAAAGTCCCACTTAAAACCTGAGCTCTTAACCCTCGATGACAGATCAGAGACCAACTCCATGTGAGGCCCGTGCCAGAACCCTTCCAATTTAGAGGCCCTGCGACTGATCCCATCCCATAATGGCCCCATGTCAGAATGGACTGCCTGCCCGTTTGTCTCTTCCCCCTGCCTTCAGTTCACCCGTCTCCTGCTCCCCTCATCCCTACTGCCGCTTCCTGGTTTTCGACTCCTGCCTGTCCCCCGACTCTGCTCACCTCTGCCGCTTCCTGGTTTTTGACTCCTGCCTGTCCCCCGACTCTGCTCAGCTCTGCCGCTTCCTGGTTTCGACTCCTGCCTGTCCCTCGACTCTGCTCAGCTCTGCCGTTTCCCGTTGACGACCCCTGCCTGTCTACGACTCTGCTCGGCTCTCCAGTCCCTGGCTTTGACCTTTGCCGGTCCCTCGACTCTGCTCAGCTCTGCCGCCCCCTGGTGACGACCCCTGCCTGTCTCCGACTCTGCTCAGCTCTGCCGCTTCCTGGTTTCGACTCCTGCCTCTCCCTTGACTCTGCTCAGCTCTGCCGCTTCCTGTTGACGACCCCTGCCTGTCTACGACTCTGCTCGGCTCTCGGCCCCTCCTCTTGGGGCTCCCCGGTTCCAGTGCTGCGCGCTCGGGCGAGCGTCTCCCCGGATACTAGTCCGCCCCTCCCGGGGCGTTTTGCCTTTTTCCCCATTTCCCCGAACCCTTCAATAAACTTGTGTGTAAGAAAGTTCGCTATTGGGTCTGCCTCCTGTCTGTCCTGGTGTCTGACAGCTGTCTTGTCATGAACATTGCTAAGTCTGGAATTCCCATCTAGTCAGAAAGTAGGACCAAAATACAGAGAATCAACTTTCAAAAATCCACTTGTCAAATACTTAATTTCTGTTTCCTTTTGTCTAGATGTGTACTTGTTGTACTTCATGTTGAACTTCATAGAATATTATGATGAGAGCTTAACAGACATGAACTGAAATCAGTATAGCTAGATGGTTGTGGGGAAGGCACTTACCTGTCTGAAACAACATCCAGCAAATCCACATGACTATTATGTTTTAACCCTACGGGCCCCAGGCTATTTTCAGCCTAAGAACTGAGAACAACTTTTGATATGGAAAAGAAATTATTTATTTTGGGGTGGGGAGAATGGGAGTTTTGACCCAAATAATTGCTCTAATAGACATAAACTGAAATCAGTATAGTTAGACAAAGCTTGTGGGAAAGGCTCTGAAAGGCCATCCTGCAGATCCACATAACGGCTGTGTTTTAAGATTGAGTAAACAAACTTTGAAATTGTTTGTTCCATCTACAAGATGTTGTGTATCAGTGGCATATAGTAACCAATGTCAACACGTATGTTGGTACACGTATGTGAACATATACATGGTATGCTGTAGTATTCTGACTCGTGTAATTCTTACCTAATACAATGATTAGCAGCCTCATACTTCAACCAGCCTGGTTTGTTCACCATTGCTTTCTGCCAAGAGATTTTGTTCCTTTAAAGAGGACCTTTGTACTGTAGATGAGGACTTCCTCTTTCAGGCCTCACCTGTCTCTGCTCCCTGTCGTTCAGCTATTTGCCTATGTTCAACAGTTAATACAATTCAGTGAAAAGCTGTATCACTCAGACTTCCATATTTTCAGATGAATATGGCTGAGTAGTGGTACTCAAGTGTCAAGTGTCAGTCAACTTATCAGTTCATGAATGGAGTCTACAGTACTCTCCATTAGAAAATGTTTCCAACCCCTGTATCTTAATGGGTGTAGACACAGGATTTTTGATAAGGGATTCCTAATTTCCTTTGTCACCAAACCAAAAACTGTCAGTAAACCCTAGCAACCATGACACATGCAACATACTTGTTAAATGAGCCATTTTATCACCCAGTCTTAATTATAGATTATAGATCATTATAGATGGGTTTCTAAAATATCTTTTTTTATTTTGCACATACCCTATATGCTAACACCAGAGTTTAAGGGAAAACACATTTTTCCCCATTTAACTACAGCATGCAACGTGCTTGTCTATTTGCTTGTTTCAAGCTCTGTCTTTTGCCAACCTGTGTTACCGAAGGTGTTGATATATTCTTAATGCTTCAGTCTACGGAATTGCGATTTTGTGGTGACCAAACTTAACTGCAAAATTTGTTTTTTATTTGTCTTAAGTATAAAAGCATGCCATAAAAATGTGGCAAAATGTTGCACAGAGTTCAGCACAGGATTACACACATTCACACGGGTACCAGCATGGAAAACTGTGAAGCAGTGATTCAGGTAATTTAAGTAAGGGTAGGAGTGTGTACTGAAATGTGAATGAATTTCTCTCGATCTATATAGTCATTTATAGTTATAGTCTATATAGTCAGTGTATATGTTTTCCCACCACTATTGAAAAAATAATAATCTAAAATAATATTGAAGTCTAAATCAAACAGTTACCATCTGGAGAAACATACAAGTTCCTACACATATGCTACCAGCTGAACATCAGGAAACTGAGAGTAAAAAGGCCTGGGGGTGGAAGCCATCATCTACAAGGGTGCTGCCTAACAGTAAAAAATCACTCCTCAGAGAGTGACAGAGAAGTATGAAGCTGCTCTGCATCACATTAGGTAAGAATTACACAAGTATGTCTTGTGATTTATTGTGTCTTGTGTGTTTGCATACATACAGTATATCACTAAGAATGATTACGCAGGTATTAAAACTCATGGGAAATGTCTGGTACCAACAGCGAGCTGTCATAATGTACATACATGCAAATAATGTAACCGTTTGGGCAATCTATTTCCAGCAGTAATCACATGGACTTGTGAAATCTCTTTTCAGACAGGTATGTGCCTTTCCCGCAACTGCTTTTAGCTGATTTTAGTTCATGTCTGCATTAGAGCATTTTTTTAATGCAGCGTCAGTTAAAAGCCTACATTGTGAGAGACATCTGATCTAATTCTGTTATAGACGGTCATACCTTCAAGCCTGCAAACATTTATGCTTCAAAATCACATGCATATGAAGGGGAACATGTGGTCCTTAAGTGCCACATTCTTGATGATGAATCATCTGTGGGCCTCAACATGTATCTGTGCAAGAATGGAGTTGGAGTGGAGATCAAACTACTGGGCAGCTCCATGGAGTCACTGTTTACCCTCTCTAAAGTTAAGCTATCCGACTCGGGCAATTACAGCTGCGTTTATTCATCGTTAAAGTTAGCATCTAGCATGGTGAATTCAAGGAATGAGAATTCCGTCTTCATCAATGTCAGTGTCTCCAACCTTCAAGAATGTAAGTAGCAAATATCTTACTATTACAATATTCTAAATATATATAAATATATTTTAATATTAAAGATATTGGTAAAGCAGAATTCTGTATGGTTTGTTTAAAGCTAGCAAAATACTTAAGTGTGTAAAGATACCTTGATGATACTGAGCTCTAGCTGGCCTTGATGAGAGCTTACTGTTCATCAGCAGTGTCTAACCAGAGTATTCCTATGGTCTTCAATCCCTACAAAGGTAAATCTGCACGCCATCCTGGACATATCTTTCCACATGAGAACACAGCATCCATAGGGGAATATCTAAACTTCACGTGTTCCATTGAAAATCCTGTATATAAGTCAGGTGAATTCTACATGTACCTTTGCAAGGATGGAGTCAGCGTTCAGATGAATCGAGCAAAAGATGGAAATCATTTCTCAGTGGAAACATCCAGTAGTGATGCGTCAGGATACTACAGCTGTTTATATTCAACTGCTAAAATGGCTTCTCCACCTTGTCCTTTAAAAAGAGAAGACTCTGTCTATGTCTCAGTCTATGGTGAGAGTATTACATTGTCTATATCAATTTTCACTTGTTACCCTACTGAACACACACAAATGTCTTTGACACATTTCTACACCATTATTCATCAGTTTAGTCTAAATAGCTTGACACACATGGACAAACCGAACAACATCAGAGCAAAACAAATGAATCTCTACACTTTGTTAACTTCACAGACCCACACCAGAGCAATTATTTTGGAGGTATTGCAATCGTGACAGGAATCTTCCTGCTGATCCTAGCAGCAATGGTGGTATATTGGCACAGAGCTCGGCTTAAATACTGTAAGTACAATAGGCTTATAACTGGAACCAAAGTCCAATCATGGATGTTGTTAGGTCTATTTTAGGGGTCTGAAAATGTCCTCAAGCCCCTCTAATGCCCAATTCACCTTAGGGCGTGGAAATTTACATCTACTCATCTTGGTTAAAGTGCTCCCGGAGTTTACGTCACACAGATATCATGTGCACAATCTCAGCTTGCTGATGATACTAGGCACTAGTTGCTGTGATCAACGCTTCGCGAGACAATTTACTTTCAGTGTACGTTAAATTTCTGAATACATTCTGCAGCTCTACCTATGTCCATACAGAGGCAATTTACTTGTTAACAAACTCAACACGTAATGAACCATAGCCCTTATCAAGACGAGCAGGAGGACATAATCTGAATTCTGGTACAATGAAGTAGCCTAATCCAACAAGAATTACAGTGTATTTCAACATAGTCTATTCTCCTCCAATACAAGTCAAGCCATAAAGACTGGGGTCTGAGTCAAGAGCTACGTTTTCTAAATTATATGCTTTGATGGACATATCTGCTAACTTCTTTTTCCTGAATATGACCGTACATATGGCCTTAATAATACCAAACCAGATGTATTTAGGCTGTAGTGATACATACAGAGGAAAGATGGGATATCAAAGAGAACAGGCAGAGAAAATTAGTCAGATAATAGGCTTTAGATGAATACTCTATAACTAATAAACACATTTATTTAAAGGAAAAAAATCCAGTGTGTATCAATCCATAGCCCTGTCGTTCAAGATCACTGAGTGCTGTCTTTAGGAAAAAGAACCATAAAATTTGATGCTACATAAACAAATAACAACTCAGCAGCTAACATTAACTGAATGTAGGAAACTGTGAATGTGTGTAACTGAGCGTAGGAAAAAGAAAATCAAAGTATGTTACTGGCCCCATTCAAGTTCAGAATTGTACATGTTGTATTTTTTTTTTTTTGTTCTTTACCTACCAGCAGCACCCAGTTACATGGCTATGGATTGATTCACACTGGATTTCTCCTTTAAACATGGCCAAAATTTTTCAGGTACATACTGTGCACATGCATTTACAACTATGGCCGTCTTTCACAGCGAGTGACGTCCCTCAGTCAAATTATCTTTGCCTCAATTGATAAATTACATCTCTTTCATACAGTGTCCTGATACAAATTTGTGAGAAAATGATTGATCATTGTCAAAATGTGTGAAAAAATGTGTAATATTTGTGGAAGATTACTAACCTTGTTGATATCTGTTGCAGTGATAAGTTCAGAAAGTGGACGACAGAGACAAGGGTATAAACCTTTATGTATAAACAGACAGTTTAAATAAAATATTTAATACATATTTGTGATATATATTTAATACGGTTAAGTTATATTTTCTATTCCATGAAAAGTGATCACTTACATTCAATTTGCTTATTTGTCATGTTTAACTATAAAGGTTGCATGACAAAATATACAAATATTATATTCTTCTGCTTCCTCATGTTCTCATATTTTGATTGTTAAATGTCACATCCATAATGCTGAAAATGTCCATTCATCACGTGGAAAATGAAATAGTGGAACTGAGATTGATATAACAGGTACGTTTCACATTAGTTGCTGTGCTGATTGAGCCAAGTTAAAGCGGTGTTTAAATATGTGGTTTGAGCTCTCTCTTCAAACTTCCAACAGTGGGAGGAAGTGGACAACAAAATCAAGGGTAAGTGTTTGTGTGTGTGTGAGAGAGAGAGAGAGAGAGAGAGAGTGGGTGGATTCTTTTGACATGTGTCATAACGTTCGATAAATGATAAATTAGCCTTGATATTTCACCACTTTTAACTTTCCAAAAATAGGATAAATACATATATAACATACAATATAAAACATCTTTACTGGCTTTGTTTACTGCGCACCATCTGCATAGAAAATACATGACTAAATGATCCTCTAATTTGTGCTTGACAGAGTGGCAGTTTATGAAGAAATAGCAGGAAATTCCCCAATATCACACCCCAAAGGTAGCTGTGTCTGTCGCTGCATGTGGTTCATTAATGTGCTGGGTATCTTGGATGTTCTGTTCAAACTGCATCTACAGTACCTAAATGCAATCCCTCTGCCTACAGGTCAAAACAGAGCTGCGGTTAACAGGTACATTCATTATGGAGTTACATAAAGGGACAATGGACGATGTGCCGTTAGAAGAATTAATAAACAAGGCAAAGGCGAATAACTTCACAACCCTGAAGGCAGAGTGAAGTTCCTCCGCCAAGTTCATTATTTCCATATAACAGCACACCTCGAAGGTTGTTATCACTCTAATCACCCGGTTGCAGCTCATGTGTGTAAGGAATAGACGACAATTTTAAACATAGAAAAGCTTGCAGCTCAGTTATAAAGAAACCTGTTCAGTTGCTGTACTACTTTCTTTTGAACGATGGTTACAGCTAATAACAGCTGATTCCATTGCTACTGACAAGTTCAACTGCTGTTTACTATGGTTGTTATAGTTACCATAGTTGAGCCCTATCAGATTTCATTGAAATCGCAGTTCAAAGTAAAGTGTGACACCTTATGTTATATAATGTGATATTACATTGATAGTGTAGAGGAGGATATCACCTAATGGTCTTTTTCTTTGCAGTACTGCCAAAGATATTGTGTACAGCCTGATACAAAGACGAGGTAAGGAGCCTTTACACATCTACCTTTGAGTTTGATGCGACCTAAGGTCAACAATTTTCTCTCTCTTTCAAATTCAAGTTCAAATATGCTTTTTTTGCATGACAATTTACATGAATTGCCAAAGCGTTTACAGGGATAATAGAAAAGGCATACATTAAAGAAAAGAAGAACAAACAAGCAAACAGCAAACAAACATACTTTGTATGTATGTACAGTACATTGTAGGAATACAGGCATATATACATTGTACATGGCACATTTAGGTATGTGTATTTGCATGTGTGTGTGCTGTGTGTCTGGGTGAGTGTGTGTGTTGTGAAGAATGTGTGCATTCATAGGCTCATCACTGAGTGGTCGTTCCTCTTTTTGTCACAACTTTATACATAGTGTGCAGCTAATATTGCACAATCTTCTTCCTCTCCTAATAAATATCTAGTTTCTTGAGGTCTTCAATCTTTGGGAATGCTAGGTATATGGGGGTAGAAGTCAATTTAGTATCTTTATCACTGTTAGATATTTTGCCAATTGATTTTCTCTGTTGAGAGTTCGATAGCTTTGTAGTTTGCTTTGTTTTTGTGTTGTGTCATTCCAATGTTTTATGTATGTTTCTTTCTGTATATTCACAATTTTGGTTGTATTTATTTTTAAGGCAGAAAGATCAGTCTCAGCTTGACTGTTCTTGTTAGTTTCGTGCTGAAGCCTGAGGAGTTTAATGAGGGGACTCTTTTCTCTGTTCTCTCTCTCTTTCTCCTCCATGTCTAAAGAGAAAAGTTTCAATGTTTTGATGCACGTGTGGGTAAATAGACAAGAGCAGAAAACCACTCACTGAGCTTAATGTGTCTCTGTGCGCTTATAAGACCACAGAGGTAACGATTGGTTAGTCATGAACGGCAAAACTTGCTGCTTCTAAGATGGTTGACATCATGCAGATCACTAAATGGCGACACAAGGACAGCAGTGTGGGTGCACTGTCCCCCCCCCCCCCCCCCCAACACTCTATTTTGCTACATTCATAAATAGATATATGTCTATGCAACACAGACTTGGTTACGCAGTCCTCAGTGGCTGTGGTCTACCAGAATAGATGAGGCTCGTGGGGGGTGATTGCGCTTATCTCAACAGCCCTTGAGCTGTAAGTGCATAACGTTGCAGCACATACTGAGTGATGATGAGAACTGCTCTGTTTAGCTGCCTCTGTATATTTCGGTACATAGAAACTTGACTATCGGTACATGACTATTTCAAACACTCAAAAGGGGCTTCAAGAAAACAACTAAAGAAAAATACACATAAAGTTCATAAATTTGTTGTCACTTGATTCACTGTGTGAAAATGTATCACTGATTACAAATTCTTAAATATACATTGCATGTGAAGCAACAGCAGATGATGCTCTACAGTAGTGACTGTTATGCAACTCATAAATGTGTGCTCACCCCGTAGACGGAGTAGCAGAGGATGCTTCAGGAGTGCCTGTGTATGCCAAAGTATCCAAGAATGGAAATACTCGAAACCCCCAAAGAGGCGGAGATGTGTACTCCCTGATTGGTCACATATGACACTGTCTCCCTCTGTGTGCTCCCCCCCCCCTCATAATCCTAAACAGAAATGAAACTATCAAACCTTAAAACAGAACTTATATACTGATACTGTTGGAAATATTTTTTGATGGTCATTGTAGAAGTGTGTTATAATTTCATTCTTTTGTTGTATACTGTGGCATTATTTCATGTATGTACAGTGAGAGCAAGAGATAAGATGTGGAGTCTCTGATGTTTGACTGTGGTGTTTGAATACTCTACACTAAAATGTTGCAGGCATGTTTTCATACAGAAAACATTTCACATTAAAGAGAAAAGAGGAAGTAGTTTGACTCCTGTCAGTTTAGTCAAGTGAACGGCTATTTGTAAATTGCAAGGGTAACTACAGTCTACAAGTAGAGGGAAATGTGTGCATTCACGATAGTAGCCCATCTTTCATCACCCTAGGAGACTCTGCATTTCACCCTGAAAAGTGAAAGTAAACTAACACTGCATCGCATATGTAGGCTGCATAACTTAACTGATGATGTTGCAGGCCCATTTTAGAAGTTGTTAAACTGTATTTTACCACACAGCTAATGTTATAACTAGCTTTATTTTGCATGTATTTTATTTTGCATGTATATCATTTTGCATATATGATATATGTTTGCATGCATCAATTGTTTGAGTCATGTGTCATGTATTTAAACAACAGTCTGCAGACTGTTAACGGTCAGAGGGGAAATGCCAGGGGAACTCCATGACAACAGATGTTAGGGTAATAAGTCTGTATCCACTCAAGCCTGTGATCTTCTCCTTCTTAAAGAAGTTCAGTGGCTAAGGACAAGGAGATTGGGATCAATATAGTCATGGTTACATGGGAATTGGCAGACTTTTGTACAAAGCAACTAACAAAAACATATCATTATTTTAAAAATAAGTTTGAAATCATGTATTATGCATAGATTATACCATAATCACAATGGTCTGATAATGTAAAGGCCTTAAGATAGAAAGTAAAATAAAATAACATCTGTGATGGGTTAAGAAAGAGAAAGAAATCTAATACAACAGTAACTCCTGGTGTTCATCTGTAAAATTGCCTCTGGCTCTACAACCCCACAAATTTACTTCACTCTCTAAAATTCACGTTTACATTGTTCATGAAATGTATTAGTCCTGTTTCTTCACACTCTTTGAAATTTGAGGTGCCATCAAAAGTTGACAGGGTTTGTTCTTTAGGCTTGGATGTAATCAATCACTCTGATTCCACCTTTTAGAGATGATCTATTATCTATTATCTAGATTTCTGTGATTTTGGCTAGGACCCAGAAAACCTTATTCGTGTGTTATATGGCACTGTTGGCTCAGGTCTAAGTCTTTGTAGGTTTTCTACCAGCTACGGCCTTCAGATTAGGGACTGAAAGGTGGTTCGCTGATTCGATCTTTGACTGACAGGAAAACCTGTGTTGGGAGAGTAGTTGAACATTGTTCTCCCATGTTGAAATCCATGGCTAAGATGCCCTTGAGCAAGGCACTTAACCCTACACTGCTCCCCAGTCACCATGCCCAGGTTGCCCACTGTTTAAGGTTAGTGTGTGTTCACTGACTCACTGTGAGATACATTAAAGACATTACAAGGAGTTGCTGGACAAGGAATTGAGAGAAATTGAGAAGCATGGTTCTGCAGTGAGAACAAGAACAGCAGTCATATTTTGTGTACCACTGCGCAGTGGTAGCATCTATTTTACTGTAAGTTCAGGCTGACATGTACAGTAGTGCAGCACATTACAGTGAACATGTGGTTGTCAAACTGGGGTACAAGTACCCCTGGGGGTACTTGGATCAATTCAAGGGGGTACACAAAAAAAGTCTGTGAATAGATTCTCAGGTCTCACCAACATGAAGTTCAGGTACAGACTATACGTGGACAAAGATCTTGCACTCAAATTGTTCCCAATACAACGCAATTGCCACCACATGGTAGCCTGTATATCAATATAAGTTCACATTTGTATATGCAGCAATAATAATTAGGAAAATATTAATTATAATAGCAATCTGTCTATAGTGCAGGGGGTACGTGGTAGGACATAGAATGTCTCAGGGGGTACATGGCAGTTAAAAGTTTGGGAACCACTGCTCTAGACAATAAACAGTCCATCACATAATGAAAAGCCGCATGAAGTACAAAGACTTGATGTCAGTTCCATTAATGCCTATGCGTAGACAAAGGGAATAAGTAAGCCTGGGTAAGCAGAATGGAAAATGGGTCTGAGGAACGTTCATTCACCTCCAGTTTCCAGGAAAAGCCCTCGAAGCCACATTGGAAAATGAAATGAAATTGATGCATTAAAATTGTCAAATCATTGTGGAAGTGCAGTAAACGATTTGAAATGTGCTTGTTTGCTCATTTCCAAAGAAAATAGGCCTACACAATGTTATAACATCACCATCAGCATGTGCTGATTGTACTTTTCTGGCCATCATCATGCAAAGCCTACATAATACCAGATAGGCTGTTTTGATTGGTCCCTAGGATTCCAGTGATTGGTTAATGGGCTGCAATTTAACCAGGCTAGAGTACAGGTCCTGCAGACAGGGATTGATGTGCTGGGCTGCAACATGACTATCATGTGGGTTGGTTAACAGTAGAAGATGGGAAGGACAAAAAGAAATGGGAAGCAGCCAGGACAATGATTCCGATGATCACCACCACTGACATGACCATTTTCACAACATTCACGATCCAGGTTTGGGCATCTGTTAAAACACACAACAGCTTCCCATTAAATACAAGATAACACAGTTTAGCTATATTTTACATTAAACCACAATCTCCTGAAGAATATCAGAAGTTGTGCCTATAAATATATGCTGGATCAAAATCATAGAAACATGAAGAAATTCTCACATAGTGATATGTAGGTTTACTATCCGTTATAGAATTTTTGTTGGCACTGTTATGTTCCATTATAAGTCATTTTATTATACAGATTGACAAACAGCAATCCTGCTGCAGTGAACATGGTTTTGCTGAAAAACCCTCTTTTTAACCTTTTAAGAAATTTAGATGAATTTAGGTACTGAATACAACTCACCACCTCTAAGAGAAGAGTCATTACCGTACACCCTAAGGAAAACTTTGTTTAGGCCATCTCTCTTCATGCAAACATGCTGATAGGACACATTTGAATAAACACAGCTAAAAGCTCCAGAGCTGGCCAGGGTGATATTACTGATGGTAAAGACAGCATGGTGTGTGGTGTGGTTCAGTGGCACTATGCCGATCCCAACTCCATCTCTGCAGAGGTGCATGTCACATGTGGAACAGAGCCATATGTCTGTGCTGGCATTATCAATGCTGCAATTCAAAACCACGTCTTTCCCAACAATTCCAAAATCTGTCGTTTGGGATATTCTTGCTGGGTGGATGACCTCAGAATAGTCTATTTTATATGAGAGAGTGAGAAAAATTGTATGAAACATTTTTTTATTTTATTTTTAGTTTTCTTTAAAGCTGAGCACAGGCTTAGCTCAGTTTTTTTTTTTTTTTTTTTTTGTTGTAACAATGACAAATAAAATCATCAAATATACAGCATACCAAATAATAATTGATTGATTTTATTCAATGTAGGAAGTCACATGTATATATTGAATTAACATTCACATTCTAGTTTATACTTTTATTGGTTAATGTTCATATCAAAACTGCTTAATCAGCAACTTAATCAGATCAGTGCTCATTAGCTAAATAAAGCTAGATCTGGTCTACACCAAGGATATTCTAGGATATTTCAACGCCTAATGAAGTCACATATTTTGGCCTGGGGTTAAACAGCCTTGTCTTACCATAGATGTTGAGGAAAACAGAATGTTCAGCATTTTGGCAGGAACTAGTTGGCTTCTCTTTCATATGGGAGTACATGCAGCTGTACTGTCCAGAGTCGTTTTTACTGACGCTGTTTATTTGGAAAAAGGCATAACCTGACATTCCCACCAGCTCCATCAGATTTGCTCTTCCATTTCTGCAAAGGTACATGTGTACATGGGCTGGGAGATTTCTGCCACATGTCAGGATTACATCTTCTCCTATCAATACCTCTGTTTTCAATGCAGAAATTGTTGCTAAAAAAAAACCCCAAAACACTTGGTTAAGGAAGAAAAACAGCTCTACCTAGATATAAAATTATTTGTTTTTGAATTATGATTCATTTTACCAATACTGTATTGTTTGGTAAGTAAAAGAAAAGGCAATACCTGGTAAACGAACAGTCCACACAGCTGGTAGAGAAATCATAATCACTTTAAGAAAGAATGCATGTCGTGTTCATTTCACTTCAATTGTTGTGCACAATTGTTGATTAATTTATAAATTGACAACTAACTGAATAGTTGTCGCAGCCCTAGTCATCCCTCAAAATATATTATTAAAGTAAGTAAATAGATAGGCAGATAGACAGATAATAATATTAGTTTATTAGGTCATGAAGCCACAGCCACCAGAAATTAACTATAAAGAATATCTCAAGAAAACCTATTTTTGTTTTCTCAAAGTACTGATATCATTTCATATCAACAAAGTAACATGACTGGATGAGAATTAGAATGGAAATAGATTTTTTTAAACCTCTAAAGGTAACACTTTCTGTTAGGCTACAGTCCCGCAGTGTTCCAACCTCATCAATTGTAACAAACTGTGTACAAAAGTTTAATGTCATGTACATAATGGGATTTGTACATTTAAATTCTCAGTGCACATGCAAGTGATTGGTCTAGTAGTGTAACAGTTGTTTGCTGTTACACATGTATCTACCATCAGTGGTATACAGAATTTCCACCTGCGTAAAGTTGGCACCCCCTATGTTGAAAATATGAAGTATTTTGATTTGTTCGTGCATCAAACGATTCCGACCAGTTTGGAGTCATTTGGATGTTGATGGGGTGCTGGGTGACCACAGGTCAAACAATTAAATGTTGAATATCATAAAGACAGTTTGTGCACAAATGCTAGTTTTGCCTGCACAAATCTGCACAAACGAAGCACAAAAATATTCCAACCATTTTCGAATCATTTGGATGTTGATGGAGTGCTGAGTGACCTCAGGTCACCAACCTGTTAAAAGTTAAACATCATAGAGACGGTTTGTGCACAAATGTTAATTTTGCCTGCACAATTGTGCACAAACAATGCACAAACGAATCAAAATACTTTTACTCATATTTTCAACATATGGGGTGCCAACTTCACGCAGGTAAAATTTCCCCATACAGTGAAGTATATTCCATGGTGTAGATACTGTAAAAAGTGTACTGTCAAAGAAAGTGTTACCACTATACACATTACAATGACTGTCGAAAATGACTTTTACCACATTAGTGCCAGTAACAAGTTACTTACATTGCATAATCAGGTGGACCATTGCTAAGTTCTCACGTAAAGTTGTGCGACTTTAAGATGTTGCTGTGGAGAGCTCCAAGTCCCACCTAAGGGTCTGTTAAATTTGTTTGTGTGGTCTGGTCCATTTATGTCAACATGTGACCATGGCCTTTATCCGTTATGGCCCATGCTCATGACAGTGATAACAGAGACAGAGAAGGAACTATACAAACAAAAGAAATTTCCTTGATGTGTGTTCTGCATAATTCTTCCACATGTCTACGTTACTTTAACACGTTTTCACTGAAAGGGGGCCATTTTAATTTTTGCATGGAGCATGGAGTTTGATGTACTGTATTGATGTGCCAGCACTCAAACCATGAGTGTGATCATGGACAGACATTTTTATGCAAATATAAATACCTGCTAAAGTTCTTTACGGTCCTCTACCATTAACTCATGGCTTTTCTGTCAGACGCTCAGAATGATTCCTATATAGCACAATGATACAGACCCACATACCAACATACCATTCACACCATCCAATTCAGGGTACAGGGTAATTAGAGATTTATCTGAGGGCAAACCTTAGAACTGTAGACTAGCTACAAGCTACAGGCCTAACTCAGGATGAAGAAGAACAAAATAGACAAAACTGAGCAATATATCTTCAATTATAGGTATATTTATTAAATCAGACAACTGACTGAGTGACAGTGAGAGAGATTACAGCCAAATAAACAACATTTTGCAAAATCTGTCTGTCCTCTTCCTTTTCACTTTAACTGCTTGTTGTTGTTTAAACAATAAATCTCAATTTCCCTTGATTGTATTTAATGGACTACTCATACTATTAAGTCTTACCTAATAATCAAATAACAGCCTACATAAGAGGAAATGAAAAACAAAAGTTAGCATGAGAAAAGTCATGTTACATGTGGCAGAGGCTATGTGTAGTCTTTGAGTTGCATGTCTCGTGATCAGTGTGTGACCCCTTCACTTGCTTGCTTGCTTATTTCCGTGAAGGAGTTCTGTGAAATACTGAGACAGTCATTTCTTGTTTTTTGACTCTGACAGCTTGGCAACTTCAGATGCATTGACAAAACCATAATAAAGATAATTCAGTTGTATCGTGTACCTGTTCTATGACAAATTGTACTAACATTAATAAAACAACGACAATACTAAAATTGTTCCAAGTAGGATGGATAAAATGCATACAATGAAGCTATGTGAGGGAACATAGAAAATAATATTAAAGACATACAACAGCTAGCGTAAAAAAGCTTTTCACTGGAATCAAACTAAAATGATAGAATTCGGAACCCAAACAGAATCAGAAAAAAAGCAGTAGAGATATCTTCATGTATGACCAGCTAGACTGTATAATTCTGCACCTCCTTTGTGTTTTTTAGTTTTCCCTACATGGGTTACTTTGGAATACAGAGACGGTCCTGCAGTCCCATCTACAAAAAAGAGAATAAAAGTATTGTAGCGATTATAGTTATAATTATGTCGATTCAATTGCTCACCGTATATATTTCAAGTGATTTGTTAAATTTGTTTATAAAGCATACATGCATTACAACACTGATAATATACAACACTAATCAATGTTGTTTTTTTTTTTTTTTTTTTTTTTTACTTTTTCTTACGGACGCTTTTCTAACCGAGGACATAAACCTACACTACGAGAGCATAGTTCACATAGTCCTGCATGCACGGTGTGCAATAAGGTCATGCACTGACTTTGTGCACTAAAAGCCTACTGTCAGTTGAGCAATGTTATTCTAGACCACAGCCACTGGGGCCTGTGCTGTGCATAAGCATGTCTATTTACGGATGTAGCGAAACAGAGGTTTGAGAAAAGACACTGCAGACCCACTTGCTGCTATTATGATGCTTGGAGGCGTTTAGCATAATGCCAAATATCATAAGCAGTAGTTGTGGGTGTATAGAGCTAGCCTCTCATAAATGCACGTAAGCAAGTTCAGCTCAACTTCAATGGTGTAATGTTCTTATCTATACTAGTAAGCCCAAATGTGCATATATAGAAAAGTTGTGGAAGGAAGAAAAAGAAAAAGAGTTGACTTTTGGTCACATCAAACACAGAAGCAGATGTGTAGAGACTTCTTACCTTCATTTTGTACCACACTGTACACAGTGTTGATGGCACTACTGCAGAGGGAAACAGGGCTCATTAGATGACATCCTTTTCAAAGCACACATACACATAATTACAGCGGCAAAGGCTGAGCAGTTGACATAACCAGGCAACGTCACTTTTTTACCCCAAAAAACATTAAGATATAACACAGTTTACAAGCTTAATGAGTGAAAGGGTTTTCTAAAGGTTTAATAAAATTGAGAGCATTTTTGAGTTTTAATTTTATATTTAATCATTAATGTACCTGTTTACTGCAACCCTGTGTTGATCTGTAAGCAAAGGACAGAGACACTGCGGTTAAGTAGTTGTGGCTCAAGCAAACAACACGTCCAGAAACTTAAAGTAGCAGTATGAAAAACCGCACAAAACACTGATGAACCACAGGAAACAATGAGAATGCAGCTACCTGCAGAGTCTGATATTGTGGCGTATTCTGCAACCTCTTCCTTTGTTGCCAAACTGTCATCATAAATAGATGGGTTATTCACTACTGCATGTTGAACTCAAAGAGTGAGAGTGAAAGTGAAGGGACCAATAAAATCATTTATACTGACTTTAATATTAAATATTTTATATAATATTCATATTATATATTTAATATTTATATTTATGCGATCTTATTGCCAAGGTTAATTAACCTCACATTGTGAAGGCTAACTTATACTATCCACCAGCAGACAGACAGACAGACACACTTACCCTGGATTTTGTTGTCCAGTTCCAGCTCCTGTTGTTTAGAGAAAGCACAAATCATGTATAAGAACACATCGTTGACATACATATTAAGAGTACATTTACTTAAGGAACAAATGAGAAACATACCTGTAATATCAGCTGGAGTCCTACGAGAAATAAGATTTTTCATGTGAAAAATACAAATATGAATTCAACATATATAAACAAGTATCTTTGCAAGAAAAAAAAAAAAAAAGTTTATACAGACCCTTGTCTATGTTGTCCTCTGTCTGCGCATATCACTGCAATAGACATAAACTGGGTTAGTAATCTGTTTTTATAGGACAAATCTGGTGTGATTCAATCTATATGTTTGAGATCACAGAGGGCAATGAAACCAACAGCTAAAGTATACTGAATAGGACAAGGGAAAATGAAACTGAAAGTGAGTTTCTGTGCCCCACTTAGTGTTAGCCGTCATTTGGTCTATTTTGTATCAAATTTTGTAACATGTTCAAGTAATGATGATGATAATGCAGTCTTTATTTTTATCCATTTTACTTTGCCAATGGCACTTGGCTCCTGGTTTAGTCTAGTCATAGCAAAAAGAGTTTGCCATATATGCCACAGTGAATTATAGTAAGCTTGCATGTAAAGACATTGGCTGAACCAGTGGCGGATCTACAACGTGGCTAATAACGTGGGCCAAAGTTAAACTGAGGTGGGCCAAAGAGGCCGCCCAACGTAGCAGCTTCTGATATGACCTTTTAATTAACAGACTGGAAGAATATAAGCTACAAAACATCAGACAACAAAAATGTTTTATATCCCTAGCTTCAAGCCTTGTCTGTGAGAATAATCTAGTATGTTTGCTATACCTATAGCCTATATAGCTATACCTATATACATATAGTAATACAAGCCCAGTAACAGGTAAAAGCATTCTCTCTTTCATTCTGCACAGACGTGCCTGTGAAGAATGAGTTCTGCTGGTGCTTAAAGTTTAACAAACACTCATTTTGTTTTATATAGCCTGCTACCATGCAATAGATCACCAGAGTATATCATTGCATTGCATCAGATTAATAGATGTTTTGGCCAGTAGCCTAAATTCAATTTGCATTTGCTCATATTGCAGTCAGGATGGATGTGTTGTAGGCTGTGTAAAACAAATTCGCCTGCTTCAGAACTCCCTGTGCAAACAGACCTACCTTACAAGATGCAGGGTGTTCAAATTGAGCAATATAATCATAATCAAAGTCTCACGACTTCTCTAGCAAACATGAAAAGTAGTTTATTTAGTCATTCCGTCAAGGCCTATCTGCAAGTGTTTTATAATGGAGAAAAATTTCTCAGTCCAGAAAAAAAAAATATCCTGAGGACTCTTAACATAAGACTGATTCAGTTGTAAAAGCAACTGAATTAGCAGCGGACCCAGGCCCATCCATAGATCCAACACCTGGGCTGAATGCCAATGTCCTCTAAAGCCTGAACCCTCAAAAGCTCAAAGAGGACATTTGGGGTATCGCCATTGTATTAAGGAGACTTAATTTGTTGGCAAGCTCAAATGATAACTGAACTATCAACGACTAGAATCTAGCAGTCTATCATACTCACAGCTTTTCAGTCGAGCCCTGTGCTGATATACTAGCAGTGCTGTGAGGATCAGGATAAAGATCACCGTCACGGTTGCAATGCCTCCACTCTGGTTTGGGTCTGTGAAATTAATAAAAAATAATCACTGTATTTTGTGCTGATGTTCTTAGGTTTGTCAAGGAGTGTCAAGCCTGTCATATTAAATTGACATGTAAACGGGATGTATTTGATTATCTGACTTTTTTTAATGAACTATTAAGTATGAAAATAGGCAACGATGACAGTATACACTTACCATAGACTGAGAGGTAGACTACTTGTTTTGAACCACATTTTGGGCGAGTAATTTTATCTGTTGAATATACACAGTTGTAGTAACCTGATGACTCGCTACTGGGTGTTTCCACTGTGAAATACTTTTGATCTTTAAGTGGAATCATCTGAACCCCAACTCCATCCTTGCAAAGGTACATGTTGAATGAATCTGATTTGTGTGCAGGATCTTCAATGGAGCAGTTAATTTGTATGGGCTCTCCTATGAGAACAGCTCGCTTTGCAGGAAGAATATGTGCTGGATAGCATGGAGATAGACCTTTGTTGGGATGTGAGCATATATAAATATTTGGTTAGTTACCAGTCCACTCATAACATTTTGTAAGCTAAGAATTAGTACTGACATGGTTCAACTCATATAAATGTTTGCATTTATTTATAATATGTGTATGAGTGTGTAAGTGTGCTACATTTTAGCATTTTGAGGGAGTGTTGGAGCAACAGTAACATTAATATCAGGAGACATGGATTCAGTTCCCCATCCTACCATCATGAACCCATGCGGCTTTACATAGAAACTTCGGTTTCTCTTTACTTGATGTGCGAGTGCATAGCACATTCATAAACAGGACATACATCATAAAAGAATGGTGAAGAAACTCAATCACGCACTATGTTACAATACTATGGAATACTATGCAAAGTAAATTTATTCAAAATAAACAACAGTGACTCTTGGTCTGACCCTTCGTCTGCAGCACAAACGTGCATTTAATGCCTTCCTACCTTACCAGTGTTATTGAAGGATGACATTGAGGAAGGAGGAACAAAACCCAGGGTAAATCAACTCTTGATTAACTTTATTAAGGCATAATGCGATGAAAGTCGATAGAAATTGATTTGTATATGAAGAGTTTGGATGCGAAACCCTCTAATTCCATTTGCGATATATTTACAGAAATAGATTTATATAATTTTGATAAAATTATTATCAGTCCAACTCCAACTTGACTATTTTGGCCTGATTTTTTTGTACTTGATAATAATATTTAAATTGCAGTTTGATTGAGATTACTTGGAAATTATTTAAACAACTTAATTTTTGCACAGTTCTGAAAACTGACTTAGAAGGTTTTGCATCTCTTCATATATTCACATTCACTGTGTTTCTATCAGTAGACGTTGTCCTGGTGAAATTACATTTTAACACATGCACATATTGTTGAGCAGAATTTTTTTGAATGCAAATATAAAATGTGAATTAGTTTAATGGAAACCTGGCTAAGTATGTTAAAATGGAAACAATTTATTGTAACAAAATAAACAAAAAAAGCACATACATACATAAATCAGTTCTGTACTTACCACAGCCTTTTCCATTAACATCTGCCATTGATGACACTAATAGGCAAATAAAAGTAATTTTTAGCATAACAAACTACCATTTAAAAGATGTTAACACTGCAGGTACATTTTTCAACTAATACTTACAAAGCACTACTACAGCGAAAAACACTGTCATCTTGGTCTTGTCTGAGGCTAAAGTAAGGTGAATGTGACTCAGGGCCTCTTGACCATTATGCGATTGTGGTTTCAGCTAGACACCTTTGCATCATTGTGCTGTCAAAGGACACTGAGGTACAAGAAGACTCCTAAAATGTCTAGTCTGACAGAAGATTGCCTGAAACAATGCAAAGTCTTTACTGTTGAATAAGTGGGACTTTTGATGACCGGATGTTGGCACTTTTGCTATTCAGAGTGATTTACAATAACTGACTATTGATTATTTTTGGGTGTGTTTACGTACAGGTCGCTTTAAGCGAACCAAACTCTGTCCTCTAATAGTGGACCAAAAAGTGAACCCAAAGAAAAAGAACTCAGTTCTGTTTGTGTTCACATTGTCTATTTATTTGATAGAGGACCCGATGACACTTTCCACAGCTAACATCTGTTCTTGAGTTAAAACTAATGCTAAAAACTAATAGCTTGAAATTACTTGAAAATTACTTACTCACTGCCTCATTTTCTGTCAAATATATAGTGTGGTGCTCCTTGTTAATGCGTGTGAGTATTGAAATTTGGAGATAAGGTAATGTGCTGCCTGTGTACACTAACAATGTTCTTTATGCTCAAGTTCATGTGTAGAGACCCTGATAATACTTTGTGAGACTTCTAAAAATAGCGTTTCAATACGTCTGCCCAAGTGCCTCAGACTCACTCATTGAACGCCTTTGGGCTGAAAATGTGAACAACAGTAAAACTGTAAAAGGCAGCTTTACACAAATGTTTGAATCGTGCCCATGCAACCTACAATCGAAAACTGCTCCATCTCACTTTAATAGAATGTAGAATGAAGAAAATTAACTGTTTACAAATTCATGTGCCTTTTTAAAGTTTTGAGCCCTTACTCCTGCACTAGAGTGTTTGCAAAATCTCTTTTTCAGAAAGGCCAGTCTGGCAGACTCTTCCCACCCTGGACTGATGAATTCCAGTTGGGAGTTGGCATTCCTATATCAATAGTTGCTGATGCAGCCCTACCCACTGTTGCCGTGAAGGACACGGCTTAACCCATTATCAGCGATGGTACAACTATAAATTGAGTCGACCAAGAATGTGTGCAGAGGAGGCTTTTGGGAGGCTTAAAGCTCACTGGAGATGCTTACTAAAAAAGAAAATGACCACAATACCACACATTTTGCTCTCAAAGTCCCCCCACAGTCTAAAGCGTTATTGAGCATTAACAGTGTAACTCAGAGAGTGTTTAATATCACTCTGCAGAGGCACGTTCAATAATAAATACAATATTTATAATACAAACTGTATTGATAGAATATTACTAGCATGCCAGCAATGAAAATTTCCATTCAAATAATACTAGCCTTGTCCGTCTCTCTAGCTGTGGAGATCTGTAGGCACATGCTGTCAGCTACTTATGGTAGGCTACTCGCTTTCCTAGGGTATGTTACCCGATAAGAAAAGTTAGTGCTGTTTGGTCGATAGAGAGCCACAATGGGTTGAAAGAGGCATCGTTCATTCTGTTAAGACTTGATGCCATCAAAATGATTTTGGAAGCATTATTTTAAGGTATTAAAAATCTTTAGTGTTGATTTACATGGGGACAGACAGGAAGTGATGGGAACAGGAGGTATCTGAAACTTTGTCAGGCAACTGTAGGCTCTACTGTGCAGCAGCCTACGCCACCAACACATATTTATTTTGGTTGCTGTGTGAGAGAGCTTCTCTGTAGCTAGTTACTGACTGTGGTTACACTTTGAGTACAAATCAACAAATGATCAAGTAAGCACTGTGTGAGAGATTAAAAGCTATGTGAAAAACTAAAGTGCTTGAGTGTAGGCAAAGTCTTCAGGCAGAGATTGACAAAAATAACACATGGAAAAACAAACAAATAACAAATTATACTGATTATTTAGTGTGGCAACCTGTTTTTGATATTAACTGCATAATCATGATGATAATTTTATACTACAGTGCATTTTGACTTGAGAATATACCTAGTTGGCATGTCTCTACTTTAAAGGACAATTCTGGAGCTATGATGTGAATGTACAGTATCCTCACTGAACCAAGAGGAGTAATCCCCCTTTATGCATTGAGGCTATTGCAGAACCTCAGAATCTCACAGAATTTTTAAAAGCCTTATTTTTCTGAGCAATGGATGTACATTTTGGACATGGTATCATGATCTATAAACCCTCCTGTCCATTTAAGGAAAATGTTGTGATAGTATGACCCCATGCTGGAAAAAAATCAACTTTAATTCAGGTGTGCACTGATCTTATTTTGAAATATTTTATGCACGGTACTATCTACTACAGCCAAGCACATCAATGGGACACCATTTATGCAGCCCAGAACTGATCCCCACTTTGCTCCCATAGATATGAGCTATCATGAAGTATCTTGCTCCATCTATCTACCATCTCTGTTTCAGTTTACTTCCTGTGCTCCATGTACCACTACGTCACTTCTGTTTTACTTTGATCATTTGTTTCACCTATGTCTTGTTATCTTTGCCCACTTATGTTTCATTATCCTATGCCGTGTCTCAAATCGTGCACTTGCAAATCAAACACTATGTTTTAGTGCATACTGCATTCACACAGAAAAACACAGCAAAACTCTGTGAAAAAAAGTGTGAAAAAAAGTGTGAAACCATGGGCACTGCTGCACTAAACATCCTCCAGCACGTTATAGTTAGGGTGGTCACCTTGACAACAAACACTTGACACATTTCTGCATTAATTACTGTAATGCTTACCTATAGGAAACTTAAGGATCCTATAGGGTTGCATGTACCAAAATGTTATACAACTATAGAACAGGTGTTCTATAAGAATCCTATAAGAATTCTGTTATATATACCTGTATTATTTCAGTAGTTGGCCTACAGCAAAATATCCCAAAATAGTACAAAATTCCTATAGGATTACTAAAGGCTATTTATAGTCTATGCAATTAACACACAAAATTATCACAGCAATCCTATAATAACATTATAATATCCTACTATAGGTTTTTGCCATGAGGATTGTCTCCAATTAGACCAGGGTAGCTCCGCCTTGTGCATCTGCACAGTTTCTCATTTAGCTCCACCACTGGTCAGGGAACTTGTTGTAGGCTCTGAGCCTGGACAGACTAATCAGAGAACAAAGGGAGGGGTGTGATTTAGCACGCAACGTCACAATCAAACAGTAGGTTGAAACAGAAAGTATTTGCCCACCGTGGAGCGAATATATGCCAATGGATAAGTTTCAGACACTTTGCACAAAGTGAAACAAGTTGAAAGCGTTTTATGCATCAGGCTCACAGTTTTATGGCTAGGTAATAGAGTAGTAAAATTATTAGCGTACCCAAATGGAGATGTAAGCCCAACAGGGGGTATATGAAGAGGTGTTGCATTGTACCTTTGGACTGTGCCACACAATGTGAGTCCCCTGATGCCGTGAATAAAGCTCTCTGAGATTTTTGACTGACTCTGTCTGAGAGCTTTTTGAACAATTCTACAATTTTGTACAGCACTGTGTTTAACTGTAAGCAACAATGGTAATAAAATTGTTTAACTCGTGTTTCATTAAGTAAAGCTAAGTTCTTTGAAATGAATGCTCATGTCATGCATTTGGGTCCTGACTCCTGTGAAAAGCGTGATCAGGTGACCCACAATTGATTGCATATTGCCTAAGAACCAGATCAATTAAGGCAGGGGACTGCAATTTCCAGGGCCTCCCATTTCTAGGTGCATGATCAGTATGAAATTTGAAGTTAAACTGAAGCATTGAAGCATTACCAAATCTCTGCGTTACTGCAGCAAACACATCTTTCATGTAAATGACCATTTAATTTGCACTTCTTTAAGGACAATTCACATTCACAACCAGTGGCGTTTTCTCCTGGAGGCCAAGGGAGGCGTGGCCTCCTCATAAATATTCAATAAAGAAATATTCAGGAGTTTAGATTAATAATGCACATTTTAGATTCCAAATTTGCCGTGTTAAACTTACTGTTGTCCTCTTTCTCTTTGATCGGAGTAGCGAGCAAAACAGTGCCCCCGAACACTACATTTATGGGCTATAGCCTACGTTACGTTTCAGTGCTCAGCTCTATCCTAGTTTATCCACATTACAGAGTATAACTGGTGAAATACTGCCATCTAGGGAGGCCAGTTTTACTTGGCCTCCCTACCTAAAGGTTTTAGCCAATCAGATTGAAGCTCGGTTTGCCGCAGTTTTTTTTTGATTAACGATTTCACAAAGCTACTGTTTGAAAGGCAACTTCAAATTAAAGAGAAGGGCAGGTCTACTCCGAAGCTTGACCTTGCTCAGGGAAGAGGCAAAGGCAATACACATAGTTTTCATGAAGGTAACTATGACCGAACGAACGAACGAACTGGCTAACAAGATGTTACAAATTTAACGTTGGTCTCTCTTTTTTATACGTAGGGCTTCACATCACATTGGAGTTGTTTCATGCTATTTTAATGTCACATTTTGGCTGCTGGTGTATTTGGTGCACTTTGGCAAAAGAGACATTCATTTCCTTACAGGCTGTCTTTAATGTAAACATCAAACCACTCAGCATGGCCTGACGTGAGTCTAACTTTTGTGGTATAGCCCCGAATGTTTTAAACAGCTAGCAACGCCCCTGCTAATTTGTATTTAAATTTATTACTGACATATATGGGTGTGACATCATTCAGTAGCTTGCGATCTCTCTGGCCTCCTCTGTAAAATTGGCCACGCACCGCCACTGTTCACAACCATAGAGAGCAAATCAGAACCTCACTGGTTGCGAATCATATACAGCCCACCCCATCATAAGTGGTTGTGCTTGATTGCTGTGTTTTTGTAGCATAGAAATCAGGACATGCCATAGCAATAGCAAATAGTTTTGCCCAGCAGGTACATCTAGAAATGAACCATAGGGCCTCAGTAGCTGTTTTCCCAAGTTTGGTCAGACCAATCACATCACTCACATCACAGAGAGTCGCCAATGTATGCTAGCGGTAGCTTATCAGGCTACTATTGTGAGAGGCAGTTTGAAAGACAACCACTGATTCCGCCCTTTGGATTGATTCCTAAAATGTGCACAGAATAACAGACAAAATGTTCTTACCTGTGATGTGAATGGAGTTCACTCCCTCTCCTCTCACTTCCATGAGCATGTGCTCTTCAGCAAAAACACAGCTATAGTTTCCAGAGTCTTCTGTTGTGATGTTTCTGATGGAGAAGACAGCATGACTGTTGTTCCTCACTGGTGTGACAAGTATACCAACTCCATTTTTGCACAGATGGAAGGCAAGGTTGCCATGGTGTTCACTGTCAGTGATCTCGCACTTCAACTGCAGAATTTCACCCTCAATTATCGAGGTCTTTTCCGCAAATATATTTGCAGGATGAACAGTATGGACTCCTGAGATTGTGAAATAACAATTTTTAGTGTGAAATAGAATGGTGATTTTTTTGTTTTAAATGATTACTATGACTTCAAAAAAAAAAAAAAAAAAGAACTCTTCCTTACTGTGAAGTTGTATGAGAATCGAGTTAAATCCGGTGGAGTTCACTTCACTGATCAACATCTTCTCAGTGGAGTACACGCAGCTGTAGTTTCCAGAGTCCATGACAGTGAAGTTGTCCACACTAAAAGATGTGATTTTTTCCCCTATCAGCACTTTCATATGAAGTCCAACACCATCCTTACAAAGGTACATGGTCAGGGGATATTCTAATGTCTTTGTATCAGATATAGAGCATTGCAATGTCACTCCGTCTCCTTCTTTCACCTTAGTTGTTTGTGCACGTATGACAGCTGGGTGTAAAACAGCATCTTTAATCAACCAACAGAAAAGATTAGATTTGCATTAAAATATAGTGCTGTTTCTTTTCTTACTCTAAGTAGCATGGAATGTAGTAGCATTGTATCATGCTTTTTGGTTAGTGACATTTTGTGAATTACTTCTGTCATACTCACAATTATAGTTATTTTGTTTAGCTTTTTAAAGAATTCTCTTACCAGAAGTCAGCATGTCCATCAGCTCAACCAATGACACTACACACAGACACAAACGTAAGTAGGTAGTAAATACTGGCAAGTTACATCTGAACATGCCAAGCACTATGTAACAAGTTACATCTGAACATGCCAAGCACTATGTAACAAGGTTGCACTATAACCTCCCTGGATAGCATCTCACATTTTGGGGTATTTTGAAGTATTATTTTGTAAACAACTCACATATCACAAGGAGAGGAACCATTTTGTCTACTGTAACAGATGGAGACCAGTGTTTTCACCAGCAGCTTGATCTCAGTCACATTTGAGGCTAACCTCATCCTTGTTCGTCAGGACAGCGGATGTAGGCTATGACATCAAGGAGCTACAGCACTGTGACTGTGGGTGTGTATATATTTTTGTGTATTAAATGTGCTTGAATGCATTCTCAACTTACCTCCAAATATCAAAGCAGCCACATGTATGTTTCTCTGTCATTTTTCAGTGAGACACAGATAGGTTATATTACCATTCAGGGGTAAATTTATGAAAAGACATTTCTAACTTCCCGTCACTATCTTAGTACTGTTGGGTGTCACGGTGACCAAGATTGTGACGGTTGTTGGCAATAACACTTTTCAGAATCTCATCCCAGGACTTACTGGACTGTCAGGTTTTTACAAGAATACACCAGGTAGGTATAACAAAATCACACGAATGTGATTTGAGTGAGAAGTGATCGACTTGTTTTATTTCTTAATCTGAAGAGAAGGATGGCAGCAATTTGGCCGGGGCAAAGTAATGTAGAGAGAAAAGAGATACAGCTCACCAGCACCTTAATTCTTAAACCTTGAACGTATGTAGCATTAAAACCACAAGGATGTCTTTCACACTGTATTTAGCAGCAGTTGCCAAATTCTACTCTCCAGCCTGTGTGGGGTTTTTTTTGTTTTTTGTTTTGTCGTGCCTTCCCTGGCTATATTCATGTTTGTAGCACGCAATAGGATAGCACTACAACCAATCAGATCAACGAGGCAACAAGATGGCATATTAAGGGTGACGGAAACGAGTCAAAAGGATAGTGTGGCAGTGGGCAAGGTGTGGTGAGTTGTGGAGAAGATTTTTGATGAAAAGACAAAGTAATGGTAATGGAGTCCGATGACGTTTTTTGCACAAAGGTTTTGAAAATAACTGGTGTACTTGCACACACTTCCAGCATTTTCAAAAACTTAAGAAACCTCAAATTATTTATCAGAGACTTTTGCATGTTGGAGTGGCTGAATGTTGAACAGAGCTTGTCAGCAGAGTATAATCTATTTAATCAAGACTGGAACGTGACTTGCTGGTGTATTGGAGATGGGTGGAGGAGAAAAGAGAAAGACGAGGAAGTCTCCACTAGCCTGACAAGCCAGACTATAACATCAAAATTTCAAGACCACCATACATCATCTGACGTGGGATGGACACACACACAAACCCCTTAAGGACATCTGCAGCAGAGATGTGTGCTTTTTCTGCTGACAAAGAGGTGTGACTTGTGGCCTCTGCACACTGGCACCAACATTATTTCGAATTCAGCAATTTCACTGTAGCCTGTGGAATCACCAATGGATTTTCATCATTTCAACATATTTATGTTCTGAACCCAAAATAATGTTGAGGTGAACCCTCCAAGATGAGTCAAAGGTCGGACAAGCTTTGGCTGGTCAAATTGTTAGCCTACTAATTGAAAGCTGAATACAACAAACTTTTCAACCATGCTTTAATCGAAAAATACGAGGACATCGGCAACGAGCAACACCATGGTAAAGAGAACATAAATTAGGCTACCGTACATAAATTACCTGTTAATGATAAGGCTCACAAAAGACTTGGATCCCAGACCCCAGTTTTAGAACCAATTAAGTAAGGTATGTGATATACCATAGACTGGTAAAAAAGCTTAAACCAGCCTATTGAGGCATAATGTAGAATTTTACTTCTCAACTACGCCACCCCAGGAATTACGGGAACCCAGGAAACACTCAATTATCCCAATAGGCCAGAGACGTGGTTTTGGTTAACACCATACATTGATATTTATTAAACAAACAATGTACACACACACACACACACACACACACACACACACACACAGAGGAAACATGGATCAGCACGCAGGAACAAGCGTTGAAGACACTAGACAGGGATTTATTGGATAGGTAACTCAGCTCAAAGGGTACTACACCCTGGAAAAAAGTCCTTTATGCAAGGATTTATGCATACTGCATACAACCTGTTATGTACTACTGTTAGGCCTTTGTTGTTGTTCATGGTGCATATTTTACAACAGAGCCATCATTTTCGTAAATGACAAAAAGAGTGCAATTGTGTGCACAATTCAGTCAAACGAGCACATATTCTCAATACAAAATGACTGCTCCTGTTGTATGCACTATAGAGCAGTATGCCTTTTTGGAAACGTCAAATGAACTTTTAAGAGGTACCTGAAACTCCTTCAGTGGGCTCTGCTGTTTATGCAGCAGGCCTACACCACCAATGCATCTTTATTTTGGTTCCTATGTGAGAGAGCGTCTGTGTGGTTAGTTACTGACTTCATTGGAAATTAAAACCCTGTCATTTTGTCTTGTTGCTAATGTCACTAAAGCTTTTTTGACCAGATGTACGGATGAAACACATGAAGAGATGTCTTGAAGTCAACATAAAGAAATGTCTGTATTAAAAGGGGGGTGGGGTGGGGGTTGGGGGAGAAGCACATTTCACCACAAAGCAAATTGTAATTGAGTGAGTGACTAACCCAATTTACGGCACCCTACATTTCCGCTACCCTTAGTGAGAGTGTCATTCATTAAGTTATTCAAAGAAACTGCCCATATCTCTGCACTAACATATCCTGTTTGTGGGCCTATGAGATAAGGAGGCCAGACTTCTTTGAGTAAAGCCTGGCTGTAATACCTCATAAGCAATATAATATTATCTGATAAAAAATAACAGTAAATCCATCATTATTTTCTTTTTTTTTGCGCTGAGACCTCCCTCAAATGAAGTTTTGGGATACCCTCCCCCACCCCCAGCTATTTCCTGCTACAAAGTCACAAACGTGTGTATAGTGCAAAGGTTTGCGGTGTTGAGTACTGCATGGTTAATTCCTCACTATAGCTATCAGGGTTTCCATGGGAATGTTCACACTGGGATGTGTCTCATCTTTAACATCTGAAATTTTAACAAGAACATGGGCAATATGGAGTAACACTGACATAGTAGTAAAATCTCTGATTTTTACCCCAAAGAAATAAGCAGTCGGAAATTTAATGAACTGTTTACCTTTTTGTTTACCAATACGACCACTGGTCAGAACAATTATAGCCACTATGACCACTCCAATAGAACAGGATATCCTAAAAATGTTCTCATTGTGATGCGACATAAAATCTGAAACAAAATGCATGTAGACGTACTATTCTGTGAGTAAGTTAAATAATCCACATTAAAAAAGATTCATATCCCTGTTCTTTGAGGCTGCCGAGTGCTGTCAGTATGTATAAGAACAACAGCATTTGGTACAACATAGACTGAATTTGTGAACTGCCAGCTAACGCTAACTGATGGAGGCTCAGGAAAAGAAAACTTCCTTACCCTCATCAGTTAGTGTTGGCTGGTGTCTTGCTATTAGGTCTATGGTGTACCAAATTCTGTTCTCTACCTACCTATACCGCTTGTCAACAGGCCTATGTGTTGATTCACTCCAGATAATCCCCTTAAATTGGTTTGAAAAGCCTTCTGTTATCTCTATATGATTCAGTAACAGCAATGTCACTGACTGGTCATTAAGCCAATTCCAAGAACTCAATGAATACAATGAATATTTGTCAAATATGCTTTAAATGTAAATGTGAAGGAAACTAAAATTAGAATGCTCTTACCATAGACTGAGATGTATACAGAGTCTTCTGTTTTTGAACAAGACGAAACCATTTTAGCAGTTGAATATAAACAGCTGAAGTAACCTGACACGTCACTACTGGATGTTTCCAAAGAGAATTTATTTCCATGTTTAGCTTGATTCATCTGAATTCTTACTCCATCCTTGCAAAGGTACATGTAGAATTCACCTGACTTATATACAGGATTTTCAATGGAACACGTGAAGTTTAGAGGTTCCCCTATAAGTACTGTGTTCTTACGTGGGGAAATACATCCTGGATGGCATGCAGATTGACCTTAGGAATTGAAGACCATAGAACATTCTGTTTAGACATCAGTCCACTAATGAACAGTAACCACTTATTAGTGCTACCTGAGAGCTTAGAATCCTCAAGGTTTCTTTATGCACTCAAGTAAATATCTTGCTAGTTTTAAACAAACCATTCAAAGTTCAGCTCTTCTGATCTTTCGGCTCTCTTTAAATATTAAAATATATTTAAAAAAATACACAGAGTATTGTAATAGTAAGATCTTTGTTACATACTTTCTTGAAGGTTGGAGATACTGACATTGATGAAGATGGAATTCTCACTGCTTGAATTCACCATGCTAGCTGGTAACTTTAATGATGAGTAAACACAGCTGTAATTGCCAGAGTATGACCGCTTAAGTTTTGAGAGGGTAAACACTGACTCCTTGGAGCTGCTCAGTAGTCTGACTTCCACTCCAAGTCCATCCTTGCACAGATACATGTTTAGGTCCACAGTGGATTCATCACCAAAGATGCTACACTTAAGGACCACATTTTCCCCTTAATATGCATGTGTTTTTGAAGTATAAATGTTTGCAGGCTTAAAGATGTGATTGTCTAAAACAGGTGTTGTCAACCTTTTGCAAGCTGGGCCCCCCCAAAACTGGTTCATTGCAGTTGGGGCCCCATCTCCTCCATCCTCCTATTATCATTACTAGGCTATTGTTGTAATTGGCAGTAGACTTCTAATGTGCTTTCAGACATTATTACTATTATTATTATTATTATTATTATTATTATTATGAGTAGTCAGTGGTATTTTCATTACTAGGGCATTGCTATAACAAGGAATTGGCACCAGACCTGAATTTATGACATGAATTTATGTTTTATTATTGTTATTATTACTAGGCCTAACAGTAGGCACGTCGTCTGCATTTTACAGAAGCATGCAAATGGGCAATTTTAATGTGAGACCTCAGCCTGCTTTGCCTTGCAAAGATCCTCAATTCTTGGCGCAATGTTTGATAAACATAGCCTCAAGTCGTCCTCGATTTGTGCACGATTACGGTATTTCGTTTTGAGTGCAGTCATTTTTGAAAATCCTGCCTCACACAAATATGTCGACGCGAAAGGCATGAGAATCTCCAAGGCAACATCACACAGTTGAGGGGATTCCTGCATCAGTGCTGCCCAGAACGACAAAAGAGAGAATGGGGTAAACTTTCAACACGCACGGTGAAAAAGACAGAGGGGTAGTGCACGCTAGCAGTTAAAACAAAACAAAACAAAGTATTGGCTAGGCTGAGATGGGGACAGTAAAAATACAGGTTGGTGTGTTATTCTTCAAAAAGACTGTTTGGGTTTTGATGTATACACTGTATATCGGGACTGATAATAGACTAGCGAAAGCTTGCACAAGCGAACTCGGCATGGGACTAGAGTGAGTACTTACTTATGAATACTACGTACGGTATGCTAGATTTTTACGAAACTATTGATTTGCTTATGTGTTATAATAGTCCAAAAACCTGTATTTTGACATGGACGAATGTGTAGCATCTCCTTGCATCTACTAATAGCAAATTAGCCTCGGATTTTTTTCCCCCTTGAAGCCTACTCGCGCCCCCCGGGAGAGTCTCCGCGACCCTCCAGGGGGTCGCGCCCCACCTGTTGAGAACCACTGGTCTAAAACATAGATTTCGATGTGTTTCACAATGTAAGTTATTAACATAAGCTGCATTTTAAAAATGCTCTAACGCAGACATTAACTGAAATCAGCTTAAAAACAGTTGTAGAAGGCACTTAGCTGTCTGAAAAGAGATTCCCAAGTCCACGTGATTACTGCTGGAAATAGATTGTGCAAAAGGGTTACATTCTTTGCATTATGACAGGTCACTGGTAGTACCAAGCATTCTTACAAGTTTTATTACCTGTGCAATCATTCTTAATGATATACAAATGTATGCAAACACATCATAAAACTGTATTTCTTACCTAATGTGGTAAGTAGCAGCTTCATACTCGGGCCAGGCTCTCTCTTGCTCTCTATCGAGTGATTTTTTTTACGTTCAAACAGCACCCTTGAAGAGAGCAAATTCCACCCCCAGGCCTTTCCACTCAGTTTCCTTTTGTTCAGCTGGTATAGCGTAGTTTATAGCTTATGTGTGTGAGCTTGTAGGTTTCTCCACATGGCAAAATTAAAATGTTCTCAATATTATTTTAGGATGAATTTCAGAAGGGATGGAACAACACATATACAATCAAAAATCACTATATAGATTGGGAGAAATTCATTCACATTTCTGTACACGTTCATCCCCCTACTTACATGATTTGTATTGCTACTTCACAATATTTCTCATGCTGGTACCCATCATTTGAATGTGTGTAATCATGTGTTTAGATGGAGTTGGTCTTTTAACTGTCATTTAAAGGAACTCTGTGCAATAATTTGCCACAACATATGCTCCTTGCCCTCAGGAGTACATCACAAGTGGTTTAATGCAGAAAGGTCAAAAGGTCATGAAGAAGAATAGATTTCTTTCCATTTTTATAGCAATAACTTATTATAATTAATTTACTGATGTAAAGAAGAGGATGAAAAGTGGTGAAACGAAGCGTCATATGCCCCATGCCCTCAGAGCACACCACAAATGGTCTGGGAAAAAATGGTTGCTCGTAGAAAGAGTTACATGGATTTTCCGAATATGTGAACATCCAATATAAAAACAACCACGGTATTCAAGAACTGATGAGTCAGGTGATACTTCGCTAGCTGAGTCAAAATGTTGTTTATCTACAGGCGGAATGATGAGCTACATTGCCATCATTGTGCTGTCATTTAGTGTTCGATATGATGTCACCCATATTAGAAGCAGGTTATGGCTATCCAACCATTACATCCATGGCATCATGACTTCATGTTCTCATCTATTCGTTTTGTGACACTTCTGGCTCTAAGCAATGAAACATATAGGGTAGGCCCATGCAGATTCTAAAATAAAGAATGGATTTATTAAATAATAAGAATAACAGGGGAGAAGGACTGAAGATAAAGGAATGTGGTGCAAGTCAGTGTAGTGAGAAACATGAGGAGAGTGTTCCTCATGTTCTAGATGGACAGGCCTTACATACTGCAACCAATCAGGGCACCTGGACACAAGAAGGAGCACAAACACACAGGCACACCTACTCACAAGCAGCGATTAACACAAGTCCAGTTAGGAACGGTACAGTTTTTAGTGGCTGCCTAAGATACTATAAATCATTATTGTAATGTCTTTGAGGTTTATGACACTTAAATTCAAACGCTGTCATCATTTCAGCAGCAGCCCTACTCCAACAATGCATCTTTATTTTGGCTGCTGTGTGAGAGAGCACCTGTGCTGTAACTAACTGACTGTGTTACTGTGGTTACACTCTCAGTGCAAGTCATCAAGCAAACCGTGCAGGACAGATTAACAGACATGGCAGAAACTGAAGTAGAAAAGTATAGGTAATGTCTTCTGGGAGCAGGCGCAGAGATTCCAAACTAACTTGTTTCATACTGAAATACTGTGCTGATTCTCCACAAGCTTTAATTGTTCTAAACATTTTTCACATGCACTGGCCGTCACTGTGTCATGTTTCTCAGTATTTACATAAAATACACTTCAAATATACAGACTTAGACTTCAGGTCTATTTTGCTTGTGTCCTAACCACTATTGTCACTATCGTCGCATACCTGTTCATTGAAAATGAAAGACATATAGTATCCGTCTCTTGATTCTAATGTCAGTTTGGACATTTTTTGACCAGATGTCTGAATGAAACACATGAAGTGACCTCTAGTGGTCAACATGATGAAATACATGCATTAATAGAGAAGCGGTGGACGGGTTACGGGTGTAGAAAAATATGTCTATATCTTGGCACATTTCACCTCAAAGTAAAGTGTGCTTGTGTACACCCTACATTCCCACTGCCTTTGGTGGTGGTGTTGCTAGCTAACATGTGTTTAACAGTTGTCACTCCTTAATTTATTCAGTGACAAAACTGTCCACTACTGTATTGCGCGTGTGGTCCTATGTGATGTGGCCAAACTTTCTGGTAACTTGAGTTGAGCATAGCCTGAGTAGCCTATGGGCTGTAATACCGTGTAATAAAATGCAATGTAATACACAATATAATATAATATATATAATACAATATCATGTCATTTCATATCATATCATAAACAATTCCATCACCAGGTATTATGGCAAAATAAGTTAAACAAACAAGCAGAAGTACAAAAAACAAAAAAGTAACATTTTATTCTATATATACACTATTTAAATGGCAAAAACACAAACACAAAAAAAAGAAAAAAAAGAAGTTTTCACAGAGCTTACAGCCTTCAGTGTTTTGTCCAATCTGGACAGAGGAGCTGTCTCTTCTGTCTCTGTCTCTTCATATGAGCTCCATATGGACCTAACCCAGTGGATTGTAATGCGAGTCAAGTCAGGAGAATCCGTGCTGCCTGTGGTCTCACTGGAGCTGGCTCTCTGGCTCAGTGTTGAAGCACTTTGAGTGGCAACTGAGCTAGAAAACGTGCTAAATGAATGAATGGATAAATAAATACATAGATAAATAAATCATGATTTTATCCATTAGAAATATTCTTACCATCTTCTGTTGTCTTGTCTCACACCATATTTAGCAGTGCCAACCCTTGTGAGGTCATAACAAATCAACTTGGGTATCAAAAAAATTCCCCACACACAAGTTTGTGTGTACATACTTGTGCTCTTAAGTCATATGATATTTCCCAAACCACACAAGGGCGCAATAGAGGATCTCAGCTTTCCGTCCAGTTATCACGAGTTTGCTTCAGCATTCAGATGGGCATATTTACAATCTTGTCAAAAGTAACACCTTTGTAATTCTTTGTTTGTCATGTGCCCTGCTGATCACTTCCTCTCTTTGGTGTCTGTTCATTTCTCTTATCTATGTTCGCACATCTTGTCAGTCTGTCTTCAGCGTGTCTCTTGCATGTCTCTTTGCAGCTGCACGTATCATTGTCCCAGTGAGGTAAGTGATGTTCCTCCTCACTGTAAAAAATAATGCCCCTATCGACTAAGAAAAATCAACAGACTAAAAGTCAACAGACTAAAAGATTAGTTAATAAGTTACGTAAGTAACTACTTATATAGTGTTTCATTCTGTTGAATTAACTTAAAAATTTAAGGTTACTTATTTTTCTTAGTTTATAGGGGCATTATTTTTTACACTGTTCATGTCATGTTTCTGTTTCAGGTTTAATTTAGTCAACTCATGTGAATCATTTAGTTTTTGGATTCTAAAATATTCCTTGGGTTTATTGAACTTTGGACTTACCCTGAATTATTTTGCCTTAATATATTTGCTTGCTTGTTTGCATAGACTCTGCATGGTCCTGTATCCTCCCCCTGGTCTCAAGGGTCACATCACTCTGCTTCTTGGCTTTTTATGATCATGTGTTGAGTAAGACTTTGTCATTACTAAACTTTTGCTTCCTTAATAATGTTGCTATTGGTTGACTATTCCTGCTATTGGTTGACTATGTTGCTGAAATACATCAGTGGGAGAAACTTTCAGACACAACTGTTTCGTTTTTTAGTTCTCCTTTAACTTTTGCTTCTCGTTCATATCGTCCTCTTCTCTGTACCTGCAAGGTTACATTATACATTTATGTAGACATTTATGTACATGTATATGTAATGAACATTTTATACTTTTTCAGTTGGCCCTGTTTACTTGCTTTTCTAACCAAACCATCTCTCAAAGAGTAACTTCAGTATTACAGCTTATGCACTTCAGGTTCTAGCTGTGCCAGGATTCACAGTTTCTTCAGCTTAAAACTTTTTGACAAGGCCCATTTATGGCAGTTATGGACTCCCTAATTGCCTAACTGGTTAAAGAAAATGACTGAATGATGTTCAGGCACAGAACATTTTGAAAAATTACTGCTGCTAAATATCATTTCACTGGAGAGATTTGATAGACTAGAGTATGAAAGAAAACACAGAAAGCACTGAAAACACTGTCCAACTTTGTGTAATGAGCTCAATCATACTTCACATCAATCAGTCAAAACCTTGTGGAATCAATACATTCTTTTGGAGCATATGAACCAGTGTATAGACAGCTGCACCAGCATTTTGTTATTTTGCATAGGTATTGTCTTGCGAGGCCAATGAGCTTTTGTGCTGCTGCATGAGACACAAGGAAACAACAGAATAGGTTGACTCATAATAAACCTATTATAATGTGCAGTAGGCAGTGAAACTGGCAGTGGACTTCCCCATCCACAGCAGTCACAAGTCACCACAGCCATTTTGCTAGGTGTGCCATTTCACTCGGTGTGCATGAATCACATTTATTATGGGTATGTCATGACTACTAAGGTTATTGCTCAACAGGCCTAGAATTTGAATTTGGCAGATCTGAGCATGCTATGGAGTGCAAAAGAGCTTCACAAGAGTATCAATTGTGCTACATCCGAGATTTGCTTATTTCCTTGATGAGTTACCAGCTGAAGCTGTGTGTATTTTCTAAATTTAAACTTATGCTCTGCACGATCAATTGTGTAAAAAAAATCTTAGCTCTAAATTCGCTAATGTTTTCTGAACTCTAAATTTTCTCATGTTTTCTGAGGATTGTTCCAGCATTTGTTGTTCTTTGCATCAACATTGCAGAACCACAAATATGCATTGAAGAATCTATTAAGTCTCTTCATCATTTATCACATCATCATTTATCAGGTTTATAAACCTGTTGGTTTATTGCTAAACAGTGCCCAACAACTATGGCTATGGGTTGACCATTAATAAACATCTGTTTTTATGCATTAGTGTCAATTAGTGTCATAAACTATTTGAAAATTACATAAGCTAATGGCTAATAAATGTATTTCTTACAGTTGCAAATAGTTAATTAAGCATATACAACATGGGAAAATTTGACTGTTGGAATTTGACCTTTTTGACCCTATTACAGGACCTTACTGATACACACCTCACATCACCCTGTCTTGCACTTCCATGTCAGATATATCTCATAAATGGTATGTTTATCATACAGGCATGCATCTTTCCTTGCTCTAAACTCTTAAAATAAACGAACTCATTAAGTCTGCATGTCCATACAATATTTTCATTTAGTTTTGTACATTTTTCTAAGTATAGAAAAAGATTTGTAAATTTGACTTGGCTATAGACATAGCAATTTAAGGATTAGTTTACTACATTGTTGTGTTCAATCCTCCTGGCAGGATGTCCAAGGCTACAAAAGGATCGGCTGGCAAGTGTGTCTTTATTACACTGGAGCGTTCCTCTCTTTGGGCCTCCTGCCTTTGCTGTTCAAGTGGCAACCACGATGGCGGGTGCTGGTTTGCTGTCGACAATGCTCACTGGCCATAGCAGACATCATCATCCTAAACGTATGTCATCTCCCTGACTGTTTTTGTGATCCGTGATATGAGTCTTGTCGTGTCTTGTCATTGTGTCCCAGGTAAAGTATATGTACAGTATTAGTTTAGCTGATACTATTGCCTCTAACACTTGCAATGGTTTTAAATCTTGTTGTGAATTTCAGGATGACTTTGGGGAACAGTGTGTCCTGACAGTGCTCACTGAGGAGGTTGATGAAGAAAAGTGAGAAACACCTTCTGCATTGGTCATTCCCAAGCCATTTATATTATTGAGCTGTTCCTGATCCAGAGTACTGTAAATTACAATATTTTTTTTCTGCAGTTCTGGCCAGTTGGTCAGTTTTAGCCAGATTTTTGAAGAGGGCAATGAACATGACTTGAGAGAGACAGTGCCACTACTCAGGAAGGAGGTATGGATTCATTAGAGAATAACAGAAGTAGGATATTGCAGCAAATGTGATTTTGCACCCCAGCATTCTCTAAACGTGCCATGTTTTATGTTGAAGAGGTTGCTGCTCCGGTACTATGTGTACAAAGGCATCCGGTATGTGTGGATGGCCAGTGAGGGAGCTTTCTGTAAAGTCAGGTAAAAAAACAAGGGCAAGTGTATATTGAATTCCATTGAATTATTAGGGATATAGTTCCTGAGAAATTGTCCTACAGAAACTGTCTTTATACTGTCTCCTCTAGTATCCTGAACGATCACTGGTCTTGCACCAAACTGCACCAGATGCAGCAGGGATTGAGCAACCAAGAGCAGAGTATCAGGTGAGTGCCCCAGTCTTGTAACCTGAAAATGAAATCACTGCAACCACTTCCTCTTTTCTGGGGAAGCTGGTGAAGCCACGTCAGTAGCTTGAATTTTGAGATTAAAGCAAGGGGATGCAAGAGGTATGCAAAAAAAGGGCAAAAAGTTCAGCCTCCTGCACGCAGCTGTCTCCTGATACTTAATCCCCTCATGAAGTCTCTCCATTGTGTTACTCCTACTCCTACTCTATTTGTATCTCCCTTCTGAGAGGTTGTCAGCCCGTCTGTTTTCTGTCTGTGCCACTGTGTATCCACTGTGTGCTGTGTGTGCTTCACTAGTTCACGATTGGGATAAATACAGAGACCAAATTTCTGTCACGGGATGAAAAGCGTACGTGTACTATACTGTATATACTATAAAACACTATGTGGTTATCAGTTAGCTTATAAACATACATGAAGGTTAGGAAAAAAAAAAACAAACACCCTCTTCATCCCTCTCTCTCGGCATTGGTTTCAGGAGAAAGCTGTATGGCCAGAACCTTATTGATGTCCCTGTGGAATCCTATCTTCAGCTTCTCTTTGAGGAGGTGACTCCCTCTTTCTCTCTCTCTCTCTCTCTCTTTCTCTCTCTCTCTCTCTCCTACTATGGAAAAGTTTAGGCACCCCTGGTTTTGTTTTATAATTTGCTGGGCTTTTGCTGGGTTTAAAGAAACAACTTCATTTCTGCATTTCTTATTGAAGCAACAGAAACAATGCCACAAAAAAACAAGAAGTTGCAAATGATTAGTCTTGAGAAGCTGCTGCTGGGTGGAAAATACGCAGCTGTCAATTCTGACACTGCCCACCAAATCTGGAATCGCAACAGAGACTTATTCTCCTTTTTTCTGCCATGCAAGCTCTTTTACTGTGACCAAATAACATAATCTTGGAATTTTTCTTTACATAGCACTCTATGTTGTGATTCTGGAACTTTGCAAGTGCTCTAGAAAACCCCACTGGTCTCTCTCTCTCTTGGTCCCTACAGGTGCTCAACCTATTCTATGTGTTCCAGATCTGCAGCCTTATCCTGTGGATGTCAGACAACTACTATTACTATGCTGCCTGCATTTTTGTCATCTCTCTCATTTCCATTGCCTTCACTCTGTATCAGATCCGGAAGGTTTGAATTGATTGATTGATTGATTGATTGGGGGTGGTGGTAGTGTAGTAGTTAAGGAACCTGGCTAGTATGCTAGTAGCCTGGAAATAATGGCTTTGAATCAAGGCACTTAACCCCAAGTTACTCCAGGGTAGACTGGCCCTGAACTAACTGATAGTTGACAAATGTCTCTCTGGATAAAAGCATCTGCTAAATGCATAAATGTGAAAGTAAATGTGAAATAATTGATTTTATTCAACCAGCTTATTTAATTATTGTAATTCAAGTCTTATAGCAATGTCGATCATGAGGGTGTGAACATAAGAGTGACATGACATGAGTCATTTTAAATGCTCATGACTATTGTCATTAAGTGTTGTTCGGCTTTTGTAATGTTGACACTGTTTGGGATGCAGACATTACAAAAACCAAATGACACTTAATAATAGCAGTCATAAACATTAATGAAGTGTCATTAATGTTCATGATATGTGTCACGTCATGCTTTTGAATCATGTCATGTCACTCTGTTGACACCCTCAAGTAAAGTGTTTGTCTTTTCTCTGCACATTCCTGCAGCAAAAAAGTGAGCTGCGCAACATGGCCCAGTTAATTGAACACGTGACCGTAAGGAGGAGCACAGGAGGTGAGGTGTATCCTTGCCATGCTTCTATACAAATTTCTCTTCCTGCTATAAGGAACTTAAACTTTGTGTTTCATTTTGTGTGTGCCTCTGTTGTCTTTGTTGTGCTTCAGAGGAGGAGAGTGTGAGCTCGGTGGACCTGGTCCCGGGGGACTGCATTTTGATACCACCAGAAGGGCTGCGCTTGCCGTGTGACGCTGCCTTGCTGGATGGGGAATGCATGGTTAATGAAAGCATGCTAACTGGTGAGTGCATGAACTACTGTCATTATTAATTAATAATTAATAATTAATTCGAATTTTGCTAGAAACAATTAGCTGTGTATAATCGAGGCAGAAGCAGTCTACACCAAATAATAAAAGCTAAATGAGCCAAACGTGTGTGAACAACCCAAAGCTGCAGTACCGCAAACATCCTGCAGCTGCTGGCAGCAGAAGTGAGTCAATAACCATTTACCTCTTTGCTAAAATCTCCAACTTGGTAATTTAAATGAATGTTTGTTTCAATCTGGTTAAATGACAGAAAAATGACAGAAAAAGACCTTGAAGGCTCATATATTACTTTGTCTGGTCATCTCCCTGTACCACATGTTTAAATGCATACATCCATTCACTGTAAATCATACTTTATTAATGAGCGAAGAATTAGTATCGCTTAAAGACGAGAAAGGAGTTGCTGCTGGTGGTACTGTGGAGATCCACTGGCCATGTCAAGTACAGCGCGCAACGCAATTTCAGTTCATTTTCAACAAAGCGCAGCAAATCATCACACATAGATACATACATCTTAAGAAGGTGGCGCAACGGCTTGAAGTAGCTGTGTAGACGTCAGAAGTTGGGCTCTGCTGAACTTCACGCAAATTAATTCGTCAAACACGACACCATTAACCAGTGAAATCAGAGTGCCGTGCTTGTGCAGTAGAAATCAACCAGTCAGGAAGAGCGAGGAGAAGCTAACTACAATTTGCAATTACATGCCTCACGTCCAAAACGAATGAGACTTACCCTGCCTTACATGTAAAATTCATCATGTATTCCAGTTTGAATACTGCAGGAGATGTCAATGTATTTCTGTAATGCAACACCATTTTGCAATACCATTTGTATTTTGTATTTGTCTTCTCACTCACCTTGTCAGGTGAAAGCATACCTGTGATGAAGACTCCGCTGCCAGTGACCGGGGAAAGGTACAGCACTGAAACCCAACGGAGACACACTCTCCTCTGTGGTACACAGGTTATCCAGGCCAAAGGGGGCTGTCCTGGGGGAAGAGGAGCTCTTGCTGTTGTCGTTAGCACAGGTTACACATCCAATCCCACAGCCCTGCTTTCTCTTCAGTGTAGTGTCTATACCACTGACAGACTTGTAGACAATGTAGTGTCTATACCACTGACGGACTTGTAGACAATGTAGCGTCTATACCACTGACAGACTTTTAGACAATATAGTGTTTATACCACTGACATACTTGTAGACAATGTAGTGTCTATACCACTGACATATTGTCGATAATGTAGTGTTTATACCGCTGACAGACTTGTAGACAGTGTAGTGTCTATACCACTGACTGACTTGTAGATAATGTAGTGTTTATACCCCTGACAGACTTGTAGACAATGTAGTGTCTATACCGCTGACAGATTGTCGATAATGTAGTGTTTATACCCCTGACAGACTTGCAGACAATGTAGTGTCTATACAACTGAAAGACTTGCAGACTTGTAGACATTGCAGTGTCTATACCACTAACAATTCTGTTGCACTGCATTCATATTACTTTTTCTGTGGTGTTTTGACCTGGTTTCTGCCCCATGTTTCCCAGGGTTTTTTACTGCCAAAGGAGATCTGGTCAGTTCCATTCTGCATCCACAGCCAATGAACTTCCGCTTCTACCGGGATACTGGGAAGTTCCTGTTGTTTCTGGGAGTGCTAGGTAATCATGACACTTTCACTGCACTGCGTGCTTCATGATTTCCAGATTATTGTTCCATAGTACACTTATTCTGTGGATAATCTCCTGTCTGTGTATAGACATTCAGGATACGTTTCTTCTGTAGACTTTCTCTGCAGCTACTAACATACAGATTTTTGTTGCAGCTTTGGGCGGCACAATTTATAGCATAGTGATGCAGATTAGGAGCAATGTGAGTACCTCAAAAAGAAACTTATTACAGATATGATTTATACCATGAATTTTCACTAAGTCATATTGTATGTAATGATCTGCACAAATTTTCAGTGTTGGGGAAGCAGCTTCTAATGCTACTATTGACTTCAGAATAGAAAGAGTTTGGGAAAAAGAATATGGAGAAATGCATGTCTATTAAAGTGATGTACAAGTGTAGCTCAGAATACTTTATCTATCTTATCTCACAATGGCAACACTTTATAATACTACTAAAATCCAATACTTAAATAATGTTTAATTAAGCATAACTTCGTGATTTAATCCCATCATGAAGTCATGCTATTCACTGTTGACTATTTATCAAGTACCAATAGCCTTGATTATATCACATTTACTTAGGCATTAACTAGGATGTTAGTTAAGTTTAAAAAATAAATACAAATTCTCCCAAGCCCTCTCTTTATTCTGTGTATGTTCTCCTTAAGAGGCTCAACAATTTTGTTTTTTTGTAATTCACAGAGAAATGAGTGTTACTGATAATGCCAAGAGCACCCCTGTGTACATGCCAAAAGTCACTTAAAATGACAAACAAAATTTACTGACTTGTGTTTTAGTTGTTTTAATTGCCTGGATCCAATTTTGGTTCTTAATATTGTTCGGTAATGTGCTATTATACAAACAAATTAGTGATGTGCGGGTTGCACCTGCACCAACCTGACCCATCATAACAGCCAACCCACTCCACCCAACCTGCAAATTTATGCACTGATGTTTAACCCAACCCGACTCCATCTCTCTCACTCACTCACACATACACACACACAAACAAACATGAGCACACACGCACACCCCCAACATGCAGGTGCGTGAATCGATAAAGCCTGAGATTTCTGAGTTTTCCTGAGTTTTCATTTGTCATCATTAACCGTCATCATAAACCATCATTTAGCACAAAGAACCATTGATAAGTTGGCTGGATACTGAACACGGCTCTTGCTTTGTGAACACAAATGCTAAAAATAAAAAACGAAGACAAAAAGTTTACAATTAGTTACAATTTTGCCCCGCAATCAGCCATTAAGACCGAAAACAAACAGTCAACCATATTTAGCAGGCAAGAGATCAGGACAACAACAACATTTCTTTCTTGCACCAAAAACAAACCAATAAACTGATACATACTTGAACTGTCAGGTCCGCATCGGATCTGGTCACGGCCACGCCCCCTCACTCAACGCCACGGTCTCACAGCTCATCTCCTCGTTTGCACTCACCTCCTCAAGCACGATCACCTTCACCTCAGTTCTAATTGGTGTCACCTGGTCTCCACTCTACTTAAGCCTCCCTCCTGCTTCACTTGGTGTCTGGTCTCGTCGCTGTAACCTTGTTTCCTGCGTGCTCGTGTGCTTCCTTCGTCTCCCGTGATCTCCCGTATCACCACCCGCGTAAGCCTAGACTCCCCCGTTAATATTGTCCCACTCCGTTTATCTTGATCTTGTAATTAGTACTGTTGTGTTTAACTCCTTAATCTCCTGTGTGTTAGTTTTGTCCCTAGCCTCTGTGCGTTGTTCTTTTCCGTTTCTCCGTTATAGTAACGGACACGACTTTTGTTACTCCTCTGTTCTTTGTTTCAATAAAGACTCTTTAGTTTATCTACTGCCTCCGCCTGTCTGAGTCTGACAGAAGACCAGACCTTAAAATAATCATGGAGGCTCAGAACCCCGACCCCTTTCGAGCTATGGTCGACGAACTGCGCCACAGCTTGTTGACTCACGTGATGCCGCCAGTCAGCGTCGTCGCGCCCACTCCGGATCCCCCGCCTTACTCCGGAGACCCGGAGGCTTGTGGTGTGTTCCTGCTGCAGTGCACTCTCGCCCTGGAGATGGACCCGCGCCGTTTCCCCACTGAACGTGGCAAGGTGGCGTATGTCATCTCGCGCCTGGACGGCCGGGCCCTCCAGTGGGCAGAGAGTGTCTGGCAGCAGGCGGGACCCACCACACAGTCTGTGGACGCTTTCCTAAAACACTTCCGGGAGGTCTTTCAGGCTCCGGTCGGCGACTCCGTCATCCAGGAACAACTACACCACCTGAAGCAGGGTGGATCTAGCATCACCGAATACGCTCTCCGCTTCCGGACCCTCGCCGCCGCCAGTGGGTGGAACGAACCAGCCCTGCTCACCACCTTCCGCCTGGGCCTGGAACCTGCCCTGCGCCTCCACCTGGCGGCCTACGATGACTCCGTCGGCCTGGAGCGTTTTATCCAGCTCGCTATTCGGGTGGCGCACCGGAGAGAGGGCTGCCTGCCACCAGTCTCCCGTGCCGCTCCGCAGCCCCTCCGACCCGCTCCTGCCGACTCCACGCCCGAGACCCCCATGCAGGTCGATTCAGTCAAGCTCACTCCCACCGAACGACGCAGGCGGGTCGAACAGGGCCTGTGCCTCTACTGTGGGGCCTCAGGACACCACATCCGCGCTTGCCCTGTACGCCCGTCTCGCGTCCAGGTGAGTGGAGCCAGTCTGCAACCGTCAATTTTATCTCCCTTGTTGATCACCATAACCCTGTCTACCACCAATGTCTCCCTCTCAGCCCGGGCCCTCCTCGACTCTGGCTCCGCCGGGAACTTCATAGCCGGCTCCCTCTGCCGACGCCTGAAGCTACCGCGTCGGGAGAGCCCCCACCCCTACGTCGTGCACTCCGTAGTGGGTCGGCCCATGACCCGACGGACCATCCGGCATGCCGTGGGCCCCCTGACTCTCCAGATTGGCGCCAGCCACAAGGAGAGTATAGACTTTCTGGTCCTCGAGGAGGCCACCGTGGACCTTATCCTGGGCCGCCCATGGTTGGTTCAGCATGCTCCGGTGGTGGATTGGGCCACCGGAGAAATCTTAAAGTGGGGTGATTCATGTCGTAATCTGTGTTTGTCTTGTCTCCCGGTTCCTAGGTCCCGTCACAGTCACTCCTCCCTGGTGGTGGGATCAACCTCAGTCGAAAGCCCACACTCGGCCCGTAGCACCGTCATTCCCCACGACTACCGTCACTTCGCCGAGGTGTTCTGTCCCGCACGCGCCGCACAACTCCCTCCACACCGGCCCTGGGATTGCGCCATTGACCTGCTGCCGGGAGAGCCAGTGCCTAGGGGTAGGGTCTACCCGCTGTCCTTGCCTGAGCAAGCGGCCATGGAGGAATACATCCGGGAGGCCTTGCGCCAGGGGTACATTCGCCCGTCGGTCTCGCCTGCCGCCTCCAGCTTCTTCTTTGTGGCCAAGAAGGACGGAGGACTGCGACCCTGCATTGACTACCGAGCCCTGAATCGGATTACTGTGAAGTTCCGCCATCCACTCCCCCTGGTCCCGGCCGCCCTGGAACAGCTTCGTGGGGCGGTGGTGTTCACGAAGCTAGACCTGCGGAGTGCCTACAACCTCATCAGAATACGAGAGGGGGATGAGTGGAAGACGGCCTTCATCACCCCCAACGGTCACTACGAATACCGGGTTATGCCCTACGGACTAGCAAACGCCCCCTCCGTATTCCAGTCTTACATGAATGAGGTGTTCCGGGAATATCTCCACCGTTTCGTCCTAGTCTACATCGATGACATCTTGATCTATTCCCGGAACGAAGCCGAACATCACCAGCACGTGGCACAGGTACTCCGCAAGCTCCGTGAACACCACCTCTACCTCAAGGCGGAGAAGTGCGTCTTCCACGTGCGTCAGGTCCAGTTCTTGGGGTACAACATCTCCGCCCAGGGCGTTAAGATGGACCAGGGGAAGGTTGACGCCGTACTCCACTGGCCGTCTCCCACTACGGTCAAGGAACTTCAGCGTTTGTTAGGCTTCGCCAACTTTTATCGCCGGTTTATCAAAAACTACAGCCTAGTGGTCGCTCCTCTCACCAACCTGCTTCGGTCCAAGCCCAAGACCCTCCAGTGGTCCCCCGAGGCGGCGCGGGCGCTCCAGGACCTCAAGGCCTCCTTCGCTTCGGCTCCTCTCCTCACGCTCCCGGACCCTACCAAGCCCTTCGTCGTGGAGGCAGATGCCTCCACAACCGGAGCAGGTGCGGTCTTGTCCCAGGAAAGCGGGTCTCCAGCCAGACTACATCCGTGCGCCTACTTTTCCCGCAAGTTTACCCCGGCCGAGCAGAACTATGACATTGGAAACCGGGAACTGCTCGCCGTCAAACTTGCTTTGGAGGAGTGGCGCCACTGGCTGGAGGGAGCCCAAAACCCCTTTCGTGTCCTCACTGACCACAAGAACCTGGCCTACCTCCGTGAGGCCAAACGGCTGAACCCTCGTCAGGCCCGGTGGGCGCTATTCTTCACCCGCTTTGACTTTGTTCTGTCTTACAGGCCGGGGTCCAAGAACGTCGTGGCCGACGCGCTGTCCAGAGTCCACGGGGATGCGGACTCACCCAAGTCCCACGAGCCTATCCTGCCGGCACACCTCATCGTGAGCCCGATCCAGTGGGCTCTGGACAACCGTGTCGCCCAGGCGGTGGCCCAGGAACCAGCGCCCCCCGAGACCCCGGCTGATCGTCCATACCTCCCTGGGCACTGGCCATCCGGGGGCTGCCCAGACCCTCTCTCTCCTCCGCGATCGGTACTGGTGGCCGCAGATGCACCGCGACGTCCAGAGGTATGTGGCTGGATGTGCTGAGTGTGCCATGGCAAAGACTCCCCGACATCTCCCAGAGGGTAAGCTCCAGCCTCTCCCGGTACCCAAGAGGCCATGGTCACACCTAGGCGTCGATTTTATTACTGACCTGACCAAATCTAATGATTTTACATATGTTTTAGTGGTGGTGGATCGATTCTCGAAATCATGCAAACTCATTCCCATGAAGTCTATCCCCTCGGCGGCGGAGACCGCCGAGGCAGTGTTTACCCATGTCTTTCGCCATTTCGGGTTACCCGAGGACGTGGTGTCCGATCGGGGACCCCAATTCATATCCAGATTCTGGCGGGCCTTCTTAGGGCGCCTGGGTGTGGCCGTCAGCCTCACGTCGGGGTACCATCCACAGACCAACGGCCAGACGGAGCGGAAGATCCAGGAGATCGGCCGGTTCCTACGCACCTTCTGCTCTCATCATCAGAACCGGTGGAGCCACTTCCTACCCTGGGCCGAATACGCGCAGAACTCCTTACGCCAACGCTCCACCGGACTCACCCCGTTCCAGTGCACACTCGGCTACCAGCCACCCCTCTTCCCCTGGCACACCGAACCCACCGCGGTGGTCAACGTGGAGGACTGGTACCGGGAGAGTGGTAGGGTCTGGAAAAAAGCACATCAGCAGCTCCAGAGGGCAGTCCAACGCTTTCGACACCACGCTGACGCGCGGAGAGGGCCCACACCCACTTATGAGGTTGGCCAGAAGGTCTGGCTCTCCACTCGGGACATCCGCCTCCGACTGCCCTCTAGGAAGCTCAGCCCCCGGTTCATCGGTCCCTTCGACATCGTGCAGCAGGTCAACCCGGTCACTTTTAAGTTACGTTTGCCCCCTCACTACCGCCTTCACCCCACTTTCCATGTGTCCCTACTTAAACCCTATCACGCACCTCACCATGTTTCTCCTCTCTCCTCAGCTCCCGATGCGCGGCCTGAGCCTCCTTTGCCGCTCCTGTTGGACGACGGCCCGGCTTATGTGGTCGACTCCGTCCTCGACTCCAGGCGCCGTCGAGGTCGCCTGGAGTATCTGGTGGATTGGGAGGGGTACGGTCCGGAGGAACGTTCGTGGGTCCCGAGGGAAGACATCCTGGACCCCAACCTGCTCACCGCCTTCCACGCGGAGCATCCGGACCGTCCCGCTCCCCGAGGTCGGGGTCGTCCCAGCCGGCGTACCCGGCGCCCGGGCCGTCGTACTCCAGGAGCGGCCCCTGAAGGGGGGGGTAATGTCAGGTCCGCATCGGATCTGGTCACGGCCACGCCCCCTCACTCAACGCCACGGTCTCACAGCTCATCTCCTCGTTTGCACTCACCTCCTCAAGCACGATCACCTTCACCTCAGTTCTAATTGGTGTCACCTGGTCTCCACTCTACTTAAGCCTCCCTCCTGCTTCACTTGGTGTCTGGTCTCGTCGCTGTAACCTTGTTTCCTGCGTGCTCGTGTGCTTCCTTCGTCTCCCGTGATCTCCCGTATCACCACCCGCGTAAGCCTAGACTCCCCCGTTAATATTGTCCCACTCCGTTTATCTTGATCTTGTAATTAGTACTGTTGTGTTTAACTCCTTAATCTCCTGTGTGTTAGTTTTGTCCCTAGCCTCTGTGCGTTGTTCTTTTCCGTTTCTCCGTTATAGTAACGGACACGACTTTTGTTACTCCTCTGTTCTTTGTTTCAATAAAGACTCTTTAGTTTATCTACTGCCTCCGCCTGTCTGAGTCTGACATGAACAAGTAAAATGATTGAGAATTTGACCCAACACGCCCACAACCCGCATTTTCTTCCTAAAAAAACAACCTGCGCCACCCGACCCACAGGCTCTGCAGACTTTGAGTCGACCCACACATGACTTTACCAAATTGAAGTATTCTTGTAAGCTTTGAATTTGTGATGTGTATATATATACACATTTTGGTGACTGATCTTAAAGGAGAAGTCTGGTATGAATAAATCAATAGCCTTTTAGCCTTAGAATCTAACTCAAACAGGGGATATCGAGAGCCCTAGAGAGCACTGAGACAATGGCAGCACAATGGCTTACACACTCTACAAATGTAAGGATTTTATAAAGACTTCCAAAAAAAAAAAAAAAAACATTGAACGTTTTTTAATCGTGTTAAATATAGCTGACACGAAATCAATCTTATAAGGCCAACATGTATTGTCAGTAGGGGATCCTTCTGAATATATGTTGAATTGTACCATTATTGTACAGTGTTGCCTTAGGGCATGATATTATTAGTATATTAGCAATTACACTTCTCCTTTTGTGGGTTGTCAACTACCCCAAAATAATAAAAAGTAACTGAAAGTAGCTCACTACTTCCCAACACCTGTAATTCTGTTTTCTGAGATTTTGTATTTGCAACTGCAACTGATTCACATTTGTGTGACTGATGTATAACTGACCACCATACCTAGTTTCACAGATAATTGAGAAACCATGTTACACATGGTCACACACTATTTTCACCCTCCTTGTATCTCATTTCCAGAATACTTTTAAAGAAATTGTGGTTCGCTCGCTGGACATCGTAACCATTATAGTACCACCAGCTCTGCCTGCAGCCATAACCACTGCCACATATTATGCCCAAAGTCGACTGAAGAAGCAAGGCATCTTCTGCATCAGCCCACCTCGCATTAATGTATGTGGGAAAGTCTCCCTCTTCTGCTTTGACAAGGTAAATCAACTAACCTTGAGTTAATACATTGTTAGTAAGTTTCTCAATTTTCTCAGTTTTCCAGGAAATGATGGTTAATTATTAAGTGGAGATTAAGATAAAGCAACAATATGCAAAAATGTCCCGTTTCCAACAATGGGCCTCCGTCACCAATGAATAAAATGATTAAATTAGACAGATGACTGCATTTATCTTTCATATTACCTGAATAGATTGTAGCAACTATGAAGGAGTTACACCTCACTCATGATAAAACTGAATAGCTCAAAACAGTTAGTAAAGTAAACTTGCTTTGATGATTTAAGTGTGCAGACAGTTTATTTTGAGATATTACTTGAATAGATAGAATAAAATTTTCATTACAAAATTCTAACATATAAGATTGATGGACATTTGATCCAGTAATTTTGTGTATCCTCCCTGAAATGTTGTGAATACTGTATGGAACATTTAAGCTGCTCTCTCATGTCATGTCAGAATGAATCCTATATCGCTTTAATGTAGCAATTTTAAATGAAAGTTAGCCTAAATACATGTGTGGGCAATGCCAAGATGGCTGGGTTAGTGTTCATGGTTGTCTGTATCCTCTAGACAGGCACATTGACAGAGGAAGGTCTGGAAGTGAGGGGGGTGGTTGAAGCCACTGGAAACAGTTTTGCAGAACTGGTTCCAGATCCCCGTCTGCTGCTTCCTGGGCACATGCTCACTGGACTCGCCTGTTGTCACACCCTGGCCCTGCTGGGAGGACAGCAGCTGGGAGATCCTCTGGAGCTTCAAATGATTAAGTCCACTGGCTGGGTAAGGGAATTGCTCTCTCCAATGTTCAAAATTATTCTCAAAATGGTGTAGCTGCAGAGACAAGGCCAGGAATTTTGAGTTTGAGTTTGAGTTTTGTGAAGTTGGATGGGCCACTATTTTCTAAGGCAAATGGTTGGGTAATGCACTATAGCTTAATGAGCCTAACTTTTTGAGATGTAGCCTGTAACTTTTTGCATCTGATGAAAAGGTTGATGGGACATTTAATCCTACCGCACACAACTATGCATGCACACTCTACAGAAGGATAGGCCTATGTATGTGTGCAAATGAGAGAGCAAAGATTAGTAGATGTTCTTCTCTCTTAACTTACCTACCTGCTGCAATGTGCTGTCTTGTCTATGTTAGGTCTACTCATATTTTTCTCCCATTGGCCAAACTGGTCAGCTATCGTTGATGACAGAGTACTGGTAACTGGCAATGAAAGAATTCCATTCTTTTCGATTAAACTAACAATAGTAAGCTTCTTATTTATAGTTCAACATAGCATGTTGCTTAAACTTTGTAGATTACCACCAAGATCTGGATTTCTTATAGATTACCACCATTGGTCTGGAGAAGAAACTATGCACAAAAAAGCTAAACAAGCTATTGGTTAAAAAAAAGATTCTGCTTTTGTTGTTTTGTTTTAAAAGAGCAGTGTTACAATTAAAAATGTTGTAGCCTCCTTAAAGAGTAGTGAATAAATAGTAGGGTGCAAAAATATCCCTTTAAGAGTAACTGAAATCAGAATATGCCAATGACAGTTTGGATGATTGACAATAAGAGCGTGCAGTAAAGTTCTACTGATAGCTTTGTTTGAATTGGTAGGCCTATAGCGAAAAGGAAGGTGCCCATATCCCACGTTTGAGAGATCTGCCTGTTTTATAGGCATAATTGATGCTTTCATGAGGATGCAAAGTGCATTTTGTTGCCTTCAGTATGCCACTGCTGATTTCAGATAAGCCTCTATAGGCTCGGAAAAGAATAACCAGCAAGAACTTGTAGTAGGCTAGCCGAATGCATACCAAAGCATGCATTTCATAGATGTGGATGAAAAAGATCACAACTTAGGGAAGTCAGGGATAGCCAAGGTGAAAGACAATGTGGAATAGAAGGTAAGATTAATTTTTCATCCGCAGGCTACATTTCATGTACAAGCTTGTGCTTGAACTGGGTGTAGGGCGAGATGTGAGAATTCTTTTGTGGAAGAACTTCCTATTTGGAAGTCTGCCCAGTGAACCGAAATCATTATTAGGCATTTTAGTATTAGGAGGGAAAATACAGAATCCTGGGGTTTAGATTTCCTGCCATTCAAAACACCTAGATCCTGGAAAAATAGTCATTGCATTTTATCCCTTCCTTTGGATTGCAGTGTTTTCCCTTACTAACCGTAACATGTAAAAAATGTCAGGCTGCTCTTTTGTAGTGAGTTGAAACTGTATGTTTTTCATATGCAGGAGCTGGAAGAGCCTGTGGGAGAAGATGAGATGGCGCACACAGAGTTTGGGACGCGCAGAGTGCTGGCAGTGATGAGGCCCCCCTCTCAGGATCTTCTCCCCCGGGGCATTGTGAGTGCAGAACTCTCAGGAGGGTGATGTTGGGTGTTAGGGTGCCATCTGGTGTGTGCAGAGATTAAGCACAGATTGGCGAAAAGTTTCAGAAAGACAAATCTCTCAGCTCTCTATGTATTCTATTGTCAATTCATATTATAGCCACAAGATAGTCATTTGTAAAGTATAAATCCAGTGTAAAACTGAAAATCTGTAAAATCTTTTTTTTTTTTCTTTTAATAAGATTTTTATGATAGATTTTTCCCTTCAGTTCAGATTGAGTGTGGGTCTGGTCTGGAGTCATTCACTTCCCATTTCCATAGGCATAAACAGTGTGAAATTTTGAGTTGGGTTGATGATGAGTGGTTAAACTTTGATACCAAATCTTTTCAGAAGTGCTGCTGACATCTTTTTTTGTAAATAATGCGTGTAAATGCAATTGTGTTCTCTGTGTGTTACTCTGTTTGAGAGAAGATAGATGTTCACATGGTTTAGCACAGACAATTATTGGTTATTACTGGTAATTACTGGTTTTGCTTCATATTACCACTACAATGCAGGATAAGTAGTCATGATTTGTTCCTAGGTGGGAAAATGAAAGAAATGGGTAGCACTGGGCTCGGCTCCACATGAATTCTAATTTGTCTGTGTGCACTTAGGGTAATAGTTTTATACTTTTTACATGGCATTGACTAAGCAGTCTGGCCATTGTCAGAGAAATACTAACATCATTAACGTCATTTTGGTCTCAAGTTTACACTCATCATCCAGAAATAGATCCTGGGTTTTGCATAGGATGTGTCCTTTAAACCTGTAACAGCAATGGGTATATTTGAAGATGAATGGAAAGACAGAAAGGCATTATACCAACTAGCTGCTGCAAAGTGTAGCATTTCTGTGTATTACTCAAGTTGTTTGTTACTCAGTGATGTCTTGCAATGTAATCGGATTCACAGTGATTAATAGCCTGGTTCACACACTCATACTGATTTGCTATGCATCTCAGTCTGGCCATTTCCATGTCATCTCCAACTTCCATGTGGAGGGATTAACAGCTTAGATTAAAAAAATGTCTCAGCAGACATTGGATATGCCTTTAACCAATCAGACCAATGATCAAGGGCGGATAAACACACAAACACACATGCGGCGGCGCTCCTGCCAATGATTGCAGAGAAAAGAGAGTGGGATGCATTACAATTTGAAGCAAAACGTGTTAAGCCCGCCTCCATGTTGGGGTAAAAGCCAGTTTTTTATTGGTTCCCTGTCTCAGGCAAACGGGAAGAATTTGGAGATAGGTCTGCTGACCAGACTGAGATGCATAGCAGATCACCATGTGTGAGAACCAGGCTAAGTAGTTCTCCATCCGTGTAGTTTAACTCCCCACCCCACCACAATTTATTTATTTTTTTACAGTCCATGAGTCAGGCAGTTGCCATCATTCGACGCTTCCCCTTCTCCTCAGCATTGCAGCGGATGAGTGTGATTACCTTGGCCCCTGGAGGACAGCGACCCACTGCCTTTCTCAAAGGGGCCCCTGAGATGGTCACCAGTCTCTGTCTCAAGAAAACGGGTAAGGACATATACACTGTACTGTCATTTCAGAGTTCCAGACAGGCAAGATTATTGCCCACTACAGTATAGCTATGAGTTGCTTCACCTTGTGTTGTTCTTTTAACCAACAGTCCCTGCTGAGTTCACCAGTGTCCTGCATAGTTTTACCAGTAAGGGTTTCAGAGTCCTTGGACTTGCATACAAGCCACTCAATGAAGACACAGACCTAAACTCCATTTCACGGTGATGATGCAACCAGGGAACTATAAAGTGCAGTGAAGCAGTTTACTAAATTCTTGAATGTAAATTTTTAGTGAAGTGGTACAAGGATTTTCTTCCCTGATGGTGCTGTGTTTTTTTTGCTCATTGTAGTGTTGAGGTGGAGAGGGAGATGCGGTTCCTTGGTCTGCTGGTGATGGAGAACCAGGTTAAACCTGAGAGCCGAGAAATCATCAGTATTCTTCGTCAGGCCAGACTGCGGACTGTCATGGTTACAGGCATGATCAAGCAAAATTTCATGGTTATGTTACTCACCGTAAACACTAATTATTCCTTCTCATTTCCCTATTGTTTGTTGTTTCCAGAGTAGTTAATTGTATAGTGAAGTTACATCATTATTAGAGAGAGCGACAGAGAATTAGTGGAAGGGAAAGATGGGCTAACTTGAGGAAATGACCTTGTGTCAGAATCAAACTTTGGTTCCCAGATTTGTGGGATGAATATCTTTGCCAACTGTGCCACAGCACCCCCAGCTGATTAACTTTGTCTCTTCCTATGCATTAGGTGACAACATACTCACTGCAGTGAATGTGGCTCAAACCTGTGGCATGGTTGCCTCCCATGAAAAGGTGATCTTTGTCCATGTGTCACCCCCAACTGGCCACTCTCCAGCAGAGCTGAAGTTTGATCTCAGAGTGGGAGAGGGGGAGGAGGGAGCATCACAACAAGATGATTTTTCCCAGGTTTGTAAAAATCTCGAAGCCACCCATTTCACCCAAGAAATGGGTGGCCTCTTTGCTGACACTGCGTTGGGGCCTAATGAGAATTTGATTCATGCTAACTTTTCACAGAAGCTCTGCATTTTCAGGTGCTTCACCAAAATGGTGTGAGCTATCATCTAGCTGTTGATGGAAAGTCATTTTCTGCTTTGTGTGACTTTTTCCCAGAGGATCTGCCTCAGGTACTACCACTAAAAGTTTACTGAACTATTATTTCAGTGTTTCTGGAATGGGGTTACCTAATGAAAGTACATAAAGTCCTCTAAGAACAGAACTGGTTGAAATACACTGGAGTTCTCCTTTAAGTAGAATGAAATAGTCCTAAACATATGATTACATGGGATGGGACTGAATATTTTTCATTACTCATTTTTCCCATCCATGTAGGTTTTGATGAGGGCGACTATTTATGCACGGATGAGACCAGACCAAAAGACACAGCTGGTGAAGGCTCTTCAGAACCTTGAGTATGAGCACAGTCAGTTGAAAAGAGGGAGAGGATAAATTATCACTAATTTCAGTCAAAATTGTTTTCCAAAGATAGCCACCATCAAGGTGTGATTATACAAATCTTTGATCATTTTACATAATTAGATATTAAAATTAAAATAGATACTGATATAAACATTTTGTCTGCTGTCACAGAATCCTAATGCCTGCGCTAAGCCAAGCCCTCTCAAAGACTTAATTGGCATGAATTGACTTCATGATTGGCTTATTTTTACCAGCTAATTCTTTGATGGCTCAGGACGTAGTGACAAGGTGGACATTGCGATTCAGCAAAAAACAACTTTCATCTCTCTCCTCATAGTTACAAAGTGGGTATGTGTGGGGATGGAGCCAATGACTGTGGTGCGCTTAGGGCAGCTGATGTAGGGGTGTCCCTCTCGGAAGCTGAGGCATCTGTGGCCTCTCCCTTCACTTCAAAAATTGGCAACATAAGCTGTGTACCTCTATTAATTCGGTGAGACACTGCCTGAATATTTAAGTACCAGTACTTTTCACTCACTTTAACCTATAGACAAAACAGGAATTTGAGGAATTTAAGAAGTATGAAATATCTGCACTCCCTTAGGAGCTCCTTACTAATGTTTGTTTCCTCTTGGGTCTTGCCTTGTCAGGGAAGGGAGGTGTTCACTTGTAACATCATTCAGTCTCTTCAAGTACATGGCGTTGTACAGTCTGATCCAGTATACCTCTGTGCTTATCCTCTACACAGTGGGTATTATTATCATTGATTAAAGCAATGTTATGTAGTGTAAAAAAAGTAAATGTCAAACTACCAATTTGTTCCTAGTTTTAATACTCTCTTTAATCTCTATTTTCCACAAGGTAAAAACAAACCTGGGTGACTTTCAGTTCCTTTTCTTTGACCTGGTTTTGGTCACATTCTTGGCCATGGTGATGGGGAGAGGAGGCCCTAGCAAGGAGCTTCTCCCTCAGCGGCCCCTGGCCAAACTGTTGACTCTGCCAGTCATCCTGAGTCTTCTACTGCACACACTCTGTCTCGTTTTCAGTCAGTTGGGGGCTTTGCTTATCACCTACTCTCAACACTGGTAAGGAAAATGTGGATATTCTCTGATTCTTTGCAAAGCATCTGCATCTGTTTTTTAGGATAAAGCCAAAAAATTTCACAAAAAGATTTTTAACAATGTTGGATCTTGCCTTGTAGGTTTGTTCCACTGAACTCCACTTTGGTAGGCGAGGAAAACCTGCCAAACATGGAGGACACAAGTATCTTTGCAGTGTCAGGATTTCAGTACATTTTTGTGGCCATCATTGTGACTAAGGGATACCCCTACAAAAAGCCACTGTACACCAATGGTAAGAAAGGTCAGAAGGTGGCCAAATGTACCAAATTCTACCTCAGCATGACTCATCAACCACTTAGCTGCTACTTTTTAAATTGTAACAACATGCTGTACTGAAATGAGATGAACAACTGAAATGCTTCCTATAACTGTATTTCCATTTGTTTGCCTTGCTGTCCTCAGTGTTGTTTGTTCTGCTGCTGTTGGTCTTGTTCGCTGTAATGTTTTTCTTGGTGCTGTCCCCATGGAGTGTTGATATACTGAAGCTCTATCACATCTCTGACATGAACTACAAGCTGCTGCTGGTGGAATTGGCTGGATACAATTTCTTAATTTGCTTCCTGCTGGAGGTAAAAAAGCCAACTACAAAAAATACAATATGTACTTTATAGTATGAAAATGTTCCTTGAAAAAATACAATATGTACGTTATAGTATGAAAATGTTCCTAAATGTGTTTGCTGCAAAAGACACAGGCAGCCTTAGTGATAACCCTTTCTATGAACCTGGTATTCATAAAGCATTATAAACCCATTTATAAAAGGTTCATAAATCTACTTACAGTAATGTTCATAACTGTTTATACATTCTCATGAATGTACTCAAGACATATGGGATGGGACACTAAAATGTTATCATATAAGCCTTTACAAGTTTCACAAAGCATTATAAAGCTTCTTTGGCCTTTTGATTCCGGGGAAACTAATATTATCTAGTAGTTTACAAGCTAAAAGCACAAGAGTGGCATGGGATAGGGGATACATGACCTGGTGGAATAATGGATGATTTATTTAACAGTAAGCTCAAAAGTATCAAAAACTGTTAACCTGAATGCAAGTCACAACCAAATAATCAACAAATGAGATAACCAGATAACCCAAAACAAGAATAAACAAAGAATGTAAGGAAATAAAACAAACCCAAGAGAGAGAAAGAAAGAGAGAGAGAGGGAGAAAGAAGGTAGTGTAGAGGTAGAGTAAAGTCAAGAAAAATACAGTATAGAGTAAAGAGAATAGAGTCAAAAAAGATGTGTAGAGTAGAGAGAGTCTAGAGAAGGTCGAGAGAGCAGAGACAAGGAGAGAGAAGGTAGAGAAGAAGTAGAGAAAAGAAAGAGTCAAGAAAGACAGTAATGTATCAATAGTAACTACAATAGACTACAAGTTGTCCATGATTTTAGCCAAGGGCCATAATAGTTCCAGAATATTGTCCCATAACATTACATAGTAGTCAGCCCATGGATGGTTATCAAGAATTATGCCTGGACAGAGTAGTAGTAGCCAGACATAGTGTTAAAGTCAAGGATTGAGATGGATTATGGGGGTAGCAGTAAAGGTCCATTTGACAGTGCCATTGTGAGGGGGGGTCAATCACAAAGCCTCAAGGAAAGATTAATACTATTTATCTATTGTTTTGGTCGTTCATGACCTACAAACTGTTGTCAAGTTTGGTTCTGTTTTGCACAGGTTTTCATAGACCACTGTTTCATAAACTTCCTCCATACGCAACGAGGAGGGCGCCAGTCCAAAAAGCAATACAAATGCCTCGATACCCGTCTAGCCATGAGTCCCTCCTGGCCTCCTCTGGACCAAGCACCCTCTTCACCTCAGTGCACAGTGCCCTGCAATGTTCATTCTGACATCTGAATATCTACTCACAGGAAGAGTGACATTGGCTTGTCGCATGTTCTAAACTCTAAAAGTCATGTTGTCAGAACAACATATTCAAGACAGCAAAGACTGCCAAGGCATTGTGGAGTCCTTTGCCTCCACCTCGATCACTGATTCCATACAACAGCACACTTCATAGTCCATAGTCTAGCCCATGCCTTGACTTGATTGTCTTACTTCGGGGATAAATCCAGACTAACAGCAGTCAAGATTGTGTCTGACAATAAGTGATTGACCTCCCATTTCCAGGGACATAATCAGCATTCCTTGCAGCACCAGTTGGTCTTTTGTCACTTCATCATATGGATGGAAGAATGATTGATAAGTCATTGAGGAATGATTGTTGAGATGAGCATAGCATCGCCTATTATGAATATGATATTTATGTCTTAGTAACTTGTCATAACTTGTTACCCTAATTACCATGTACAACTATTAGCATTATGGCTAAATCTGAACATTACTAAGGAGCTCAAATGCACATGAGACACAAATTGGTAATTGGTATATATGTTGATATTATGCTTTGAAAGTTTTTTTTTTTTTGTTCATCACACTAGTGAGACTTGTAATCTTGCCAGTATTTTGGATAACTCCTCAAATACTCAAATAATTTTGGGACTTTACCATTGTTTTAATTACATGATTACATGAACAATCACAATGAATTGGTGAAAAGTGGCATTGTCCTGCATTCTTTATTCCAAGTGATCTCCAATACTTCATGTTTAGCCTACATGTTTTTTCATAGACATTTGGATGCAAGCACCAACACCATGCAACATTTTTAGGTTGATTTACCAGCTTTGTAGTAACTTCAATGATTAAATGGTTCATTACGGGGTAAATAAAGGCTCTCACTTGCAAGATCTTGATCAGAAAGTCGGTGAAAACGAAATTGGAACTGAATGAAACCAAAATCGTGTTTATTATTGGCTTGTCATCGATGTAACACTAGAAAAATCATTACTGGTCCCTCTTCTTTTGTTTGCAAACAAATTCACACAGATTTGTGAGAATGTACTATGGTTTTATTGTTTATTTTTTTGTCAGCACTGTAGGGGGAGCTCCCAAGGTAAAAAATCGCTGTTTTGCCAGGTATGGCTTTAAATTGAGTTGAATGAACAATAAATAAGCATCACATGGCAAACAAGAGAGAGAATTTTGATATTTGAGTGCACAAATCAGCTTTTGGATGGTTTCACAATCAGAGAAAGTTTGTGATTACCCACATATGTCCGTCTATTGCAGAATGTATGATCCAGGTGATTTTAATACTTGTATGTGCATTCTTACAATAGATACAGTACAATTCTGACAATAGGACCTGGAAAGTTGAGACATTAAATACAACACAGTATGTTGGCACAATGCAATTATATACATATTTTTTTCTTTAAATATACATTCAATTTAAAATACATCACAAGATTTCTTGGAACTGGAACATACTACAACATTCTTAACTTATGTAGTTGGTAAAATCAGACCAAAAATGTGATGTTTACTCTGACACACATTGCAAATACTGAAAATGATGCTGCTGACAACAAATTATATGCACATTTTACAGGATACTGGTTAACCTAGGGTGACTGGACATCTCAGTTTTACTTGCATGTCTTGAGTCCCAGCAAATATGCGCCCTAGTCCCGGTATGTCCCGGTTTTCAACAATCACCATCAAATTGCTTGGTTCGCTTCAAGGACATGATTATGTTCTGTTTCACATTAAGCCAGCCTAAACCCCTTCAGAAAGCATACACGATGCACAACATTAGTTTGAACTCTCAGTCAAATACATGAGTCTCGCATTTAGATAGCGGCTCCCGGACAACAGCGAGTAGCTTCATAAAGAAAGCCTACCCTACCATCTCCAGCAAGTCATGCAACATTCCTTTGTGAGTGGGAGAACTTTTTAGAACAAGTGGCACATGCAGTGGGATAGAGTGGCAGTTGAGACCCAGAGAGAGGGAGAGTGAGGATATAGTGAGCATCGGTCCTGTGTCTACTTTTGGTCCTTCTGTTATTTGAAGTAGCATATCTGGCTGCTCAACTACTGTGCATTAAAAATATTATTAATAATATCAATTCATACTAATTAATAGTAACTTTTAAATAATAATAATGAATAGTGTTAATTAATAACAGTATTTTCACCTAGAACCGGTTTGAGATCTTGAAAATCTTTCCACCCTCGGGGTTACAGAATTGTTTTTTTCCACAGTCACACACTTTTTATGAACATTATTAAGCTGTGTGGAGCACAGCATGGTTAAGTTGTTGCTGTTTGTGTTACCATGGGGAAAGGCAGGGGTACCATAGAAATGCTCACGCTGCGGTGCATCTCGTCTTGACTTTTCATCATCTCATCTGAAATTTTAAATGGAATATTTTTTATTTGTCAGACTTGTTATGTGACATTTCATGAGCTGGCTTGAAACTTTTTATGTGACGTTTCATGAGCTGGCTTGAACACTTTTGTATTTATTTGTATTGTATGTACACATGATACCCAACAGCCTCATAAGGAAAAATGTGAGTAGCCTGGAGCTAGTTCATTTGCATGCTAACTCTCGAGGATATTTGGACAACATGATGCTTTGCCACTTCATATCAATGTTTCCTCACATTCTGTTGCTGTTCACGGGTATTTAGATGGTTGAAGCTAAAAAAAAGACAGCACTTTAAGTTTGATAAATATTTTGTCCTAAATGAATTATATAATGGTACATTTATCTAGATCTTTACCTTTTCGTTGACAAATACGGCCACTGGTTAGAACTACCACTGCTATTATAATCACTCCGACAGAACACAGTATCCGAAAAATGTTCTCATTGCATTTCTGTCCAGGGTCTGAAATGAAATACATACAGACATTCTGTATTAGTCTTTACAGTAAAAAAAAGTATTTAATTACAGAAAAAAAGAAGAAATAAAATGTACTCACTGACAACAGTCATTGCTGGAAATGCAGTGTCTACACAGAAATCCAACAGTTATAAGACATCACTAATGATCGACACAACATTTCATTTCAGTATAGGATAATGCAATGCTTTGTCCAGTCAGGACTAGCACCTCTTTACACTAGGATATTCTCAACCGCCTCTATCTAACCCTTGAACGTCCTATAGAGGGCATTACTACATGTTTTTACCAAATCAAGTTATTATTCATTGAGTCTGGTTTCTTACAAGTTTATAGGTCACATGACTGTTCAAGTTATAAGTCATGGTTTAGTTATCCTGTTCAAATTTCAAGATGGCCACCAGCCATGAATCAATTGCTGGTTATCATCATAGTCACTAGCTGGTAATGTTAACAGTAGCTGGTAGCAGGTTTCAGATGGTCTAAAGTAAACCTTTCAAGCTAAAATAGCTGCTGTATGACCAGCAAAACCAGAGTGACCAGCTAAACTGTGAAAATGATGTTAAAAAATATTTCTAGCAGTTAAAAATTATTAGTAAAAGTTAAAATAACAAAAGCTTAAACCATCTTAAGAGGAAGAGTCAACGCCTGAAAAGCCGCCATGACACATAGATAATAATGACCATGTTAAAAGTACATTTACGCATATTTTCTACCTAATTTTCCTACCTCCTAAAATTGAATTGCTCATTGCAATACAATTCAGAAAATCTATATCATACAAAATATGTCAAAATGTGAAACAATATTTGAAATTCAGATTTCAGCAAAACCCAAGTCCATTTCAGAAATATGCAACAATTCTGTAGTTTACAATAATTTTAAATAAACAAATCAAGTGAAAACAATCCAATTGGATCCAATTGGTTGGACTCATAGTAAGGTTTACCAAAATATACTTATGTAACTTAATCACAAATGGACTGGAAATGGGTTTTGAATCTGAACTCTAAATTTCTATTCCTGCCTGTTTAGGAGCTAAACTGGAGTGCAGAGCAATGCTTGCCCAACTCCTTCCAACCAAAACAGAAATTCATTTGACATGGAATCTCCATGTCCATATTATTATTCTCACCGTTGGCCTTCAGGTATAATGTGTTGCTTCCACACATGCCCAGGTCTGTTGGAGCCAGCAACTTCTGTGACAACACACAACTATAGTTGCTTGAATCTTGTACTTGGACTCTTCTGATGGGAAAATATGCCTGTTTCCTCACAGAATCCCATAAATTCACATCAGTGATGCGCTGATTCTTACAGAGGTATGCATGAAGGACATTTGTGTCTGGGGCATCCTTAGAAGTACACCTGAATTTGACATCTGCCCCTTGTCTTACCACAGCTATCACCGCAGGGTGTAGAAAATCTAAATGAGGAGAGTCACGCAGTAGTCTTAATGTTCTTTTTAGTGGCGTTCCAACACCTCTTACAAACAGAGGCTTGCAATCGTGAGAAATCTGGCATGTATTGTAAGGTTAGTTGAGTGTTTACCATGCATAACAGCAGTGGTCCATTTCTGAACTACTGATAGAAAATTAAATAAAAGTCGTTGCTAACTGAGATACTATTTGGGCCCTTCAAGGTACACTGGCAGGAAGAGTGTTTACCTTGGCCCATGCTAAATTATTTCCCATTTCCCATTAAACTTAAGACATTTATAAGTTCACATACCAAGAAATAGCTTGAGGAGTAATTTGCTCAAGTAACAAATTTTACAAAAATGAAATCCAAAAAATCCAACCAATTAGTCAATAAACATTTTGTATAGCAGGCTACATCTTCTAACTTTGTAATACACATTGAGACACTCACCAATCACTTTGATGAAGACTGGTGTGTCTCCCTCTCCTCTGACCATTTTAGGAGAATATTTGTTCCTTGAGAACACACAGCTGTAATTCCCTGTATGGTCTAATGAAGCACTTTTCACTGTAAAAGTAATGTCATGGTTCTTGGTCGCTACCCTGTCTAGGCCAACCCCATTTTTGCAGAGGTAAACAAACACTTGCTCTTCTGCTTTCGTTAATCCATAAGTGCTGCATTTTAACTCAAAATGTTGCCCTGCTGTAACGTGCGAAGTAGATCCATAAATTCGTGCAGGTTCTATATCTTCAGAGAAAAAAAAGAGAGAAGCAGATATATTTCTTTTAAAAAAGTTTTGTATGAATTATAAAATAATTTGACTCTTTCCTCTTATTTCATGTTATGAAATTATACACTTACCTGTGCCTTGAGCTGTCACCAGATTGACCAACGTTACTGCAGCAGTTACTGTGTGTTGCCAAAATCAGATTATCTTATTTTGCAACCTGACAACCTGTTGTCTGTCATTATATTCAATTTACATACATAATGTAAAAAATGGCCCTACCTGGAAGAAAGCAGTTCACCATCATTGTGTATTGCATTATGATTATGAGCTCTGAGAAGAAGTGGCTTCTTCTTTCAACAGTCTGGTGCAGGGATGTAAGCACGTTAAAATGGAACTGGAAGTCAAGATATGAAACTAGAGCACCACACACACACACACACACACACGCACATACACACACACACACACACACACAGACTCAGCAGACTTCCCATCAATGTTTGCTATGTCAGAAAACAGGATCATTAAAAACTGGACACCTCAAATGAGATTTGTCTGGTAAAGGGGTAGATGTGGGAGGAGTACCATGTTCTTGTAGGCCCCAAGTACAGCTTCACCGAGCGACATGATGCAAATGCTTGCCTATACTGTACTTTTTACATAAATCATTCACATGTGCAGTAACAGGGAAAGGCAGAAAAGAGCACACTGTTTAGGCCTACTATAAAGTCAAACTCAGTCCTCAATCAGCTGATATTAACTGACTGACCTTTCAGATGAACCCTTGCTACACGATTTACACGACTTCCACACTAAACAACTTTGCACCCTAAATGGCACAAATAATAGGATTTTTCTCTGTATTTTTATAATGTATGTATGTTGTGTATGCCATGTTGTAGAGGCTTAAGGATATCATAATTTCCTACAGAATAATAAAAGCATGTATCTATCTTATAAAAAGAGCAGGACAAGATCACCTGTATTCTTCCCGAGTCCCTTCAAACCCACCACCACTTCATCTCCTCCTGTTTATGTTGTGCCTTACCTAACCAAAGGCACTGTCCCCACACCCCACAAAGGTAACTTTGTGGTTTCAAAGTACCAAATCATTAATTTCTACTTAAAGGAGAAATTCTGTGTGAATCAATACATAGCCTTGTTGTTTGAGGTTAATGAGTGCTGTCTTGGAAAAAGAACCAGAAAATTTATACAGCATAGACTCAGTAACGAACTGGCAGCTAACCTTAACTGAATGGGGCACAGAAAAATAAAACTGAAAGTAAGTTACTGTGTAAAAGTACCCATCTAAAAATCTACTTAAAAGTACAAAAAGTAAAAGTAAAAAGGTACTTAATTTAAAATTTACTTTGAGTAAAAGTTACCTCGATACTTTTAATTACTTGGTGTAAAAATAGGGCGATTCATAAATTCAATTTCCACTATTCAGTCTATGTTGTATAAAATGTTCATGTTTTTTTTTTCCTACAGGCAGCATTTGTAACTTTGAACAACATGGCTATGGATTGCTTCACACATTTTATATTGCCTTTAGGAGCAAGGTTGATGCAGAAAACTGTGTGAAAATCACAATGGTATCAGACACAACATTGAGGTTTTAGTAGAATTGTGGAGTCCCACTGCATTGTCTTTTGCAGGAACAGAAAATGGTGTTATGAGTAACCAATGAAAGAGGAAACCTGTCATGGATGGTTTCTAGCTCAGTGCATCATGAAATTCAGAACCTGTGAACACGTGAACAATGGAACATGTGACCTGTAGTGTCATGGAAACATGCACCATTGAGTGAAATGTACTCAGTCTGCTGTATAGTTATCGATTATGAACTTAAGTCCTTATATCAAACCCAGTCCCAAACCAATTATAAGCTAGAAGATCTTCAATAATTTGTAATCTTGTTTGTTTGTCATGTGCTAAACTGAACAACTACCCTTCCCACTTTGTGCAGCTTCCTGTCTGTCAAATAAAACATTAAGAAATCATTGCTCTCTCACTTTGAATGAGAAGTCACATTAGACAGTTCAGTGCAATATGCAAGGTGCTTACTAGTAGTGAAGTTATTTAATGGAAATGTCCTGTTTTTAATGGCGATGTCCTAACAAAAAGTTTAAAAATAATATTTTGAAAAAGCTTGAAAAGGCTTGAAAAACTGGTGCATGAAATTGAGGACGTTAGCAATATGACTCCTTAATTATAGGTTGAAAAAAATGTTCACTGAAGCATTTGGTGCTCAACAGACTTTTATTTAACAAGGAACATTCAAATTTCAAATCACATTTGAAGGCATATTTGATGATTTTTGCCTTTATTCAGGCAAGACTTAGACATAGGTCCCCATGGGCATCTGTATGGAGTATGGAAACCAATAAAAGTGGACAAAAGAAATGATGCAAGAAAGTATAGCAGTACTTTTCCACATAGGCTTCTTTCTATTTCTTCATCAGTGTTGGGCTTATTGCAGTTATTCAATGTCTTAAGCTTTGTTGGGTGCTGCTTCTGAAAGAAAATTCACAAAACAAACACATGACATTTGCACAAAGGGCCAAGATATTTTGAGCTAACATACAGCAAATGCAGAATTGGAACTGATTCACTAATCTGCGCTATGTTTAGCCTTGTTTTGAATCTGTCTAAATAAATTTGAAGAACCACAACCACCCCCAGCCTTAGAACAGAGAACCACACTCCTCAGCAGGAACAGAAAATGGGGTCATGAATCACAAGACTGACGACTGAGGAAATGCCAAGGAGAAGTTGCATTGTGAAAGATCCCTCTGGAGGAAGGGGCAGTGAGAACATACCCTTCACTTCCTTCATCATACAGAGACCCAACACTTGACCTTAATAGAGCCCATGGGCGAAATGGGTGGCCATTGTTTGCCATTTTTAAGTTCAGTGTTCAAGTGCCAATCTGCTTTAGTTAGATTCTAGACATCTCATATACTGTACATACATTTTTTACAGTGCTCTAGTCAACAAACAGTGCAAGATGTTTCCTTTTTATTAATGGTTTTATAGATGATATTTAAAGAATACCAAGTTGCAAAATTGTGTTTATAATATGTATACAACAACATTTTAATATTAAGTTACATATTTAATTATTGTAATATAAATTCCAATATTGAAATATTTAATTATTGTAATTGCAAAGAAGATCAAATGATTTGTGTGTTTTATCTGCGTTACCACTGAGGTGTACAATGACATTAAGCTATGTATTTGTTTGTTTATGTATGACCTGTCACCAAGGAACCACAATTTGCATGACATGGCAGAAACACAATGCAAATGCACAAACTGGAAACCTTTGTCTTACCTTAAGGTCTCATTTCTCCTTGTGTGGTTTATAAAAAAATCTGTGGATCCATAAAAAATCACTTGTTCAAAATTCAGATATTTGTCTGCTGTCTACATATTAATAAATGTTATGGACAATATTTTGTTAAATGATTCAAATACAAATATTGACCACATCTACACTCTAATGATGAAACACTGCAAGCAGACTGTTCAGTGTAAATGGCTGAGAGAATTACTCAGTTAGTCCCAAACATGTCATGGAGGGTAACATACATTCTTGAAAGTAAAAGCATATGGCAATGTGTTTTTCATGTGCGCAATATAGACAGTTTCATGGCAGACGGATGCAGGACCAATTGCTTTCAACCAAGCAATGTCAGGTCGCAAATAGTGTGGATAGTGCAAAATATTTAAGATGCTGGGCGATATGGTGTTTTTGTGGAAGGCTTTGACTTGATCACAAATTTTGTATCCACTTGTACTGTATTTAATACAGCAGCTGCATGTTATAATGCCATACTATAGGAGAGCTGGCCTATCACTTGGCTGGTTTGCATGCTAACTTAAGTGGATAAAAGCTTTGAAATTTAGATGTACCCTAGTGGTAGCAAATGGTTTGCTATGCAGGTACATCTAGACACAAACCATAGGGCCTCTGGTAGCATCTACATTAATGTGTTTCCAAATGAAACCGAAACAAATCTGTTGCAGAAGCTCTGTTTATCCACATTAATTGACTGGTTTCGCGTTGCCAAGATAGAAAATTTTGGAAATGCCAGCTACCTCAAATTCATTTTGAAAACAATTGTGATCGTGTACAGCGATTCCGCAAATGCAGACGCCCCGATTGGTCATGTGCCAGTCACATGACTTGTGATTCTTACAGGAAAGCCAGGGGCAAACAACTTTGAGAAATGAGTGGTTTAATTTTCCATTATTACAAATGTTAGCAGCATGAATATCAAATTAGAAATGCTGTTAACCTTGCGGACTTTGCTGACTGCCACTTATTTTGGGCAATATGCTTCTCCGATGCAACAGTGGGTGAAATATGCGGAGGTAAACTATTATTTCACCACTGCGAATGGTGTACTGTCAGGAGTAACCTGCAGAGAACCCTCCACAGAGACGACATTAAGACCCGTGTTTGGATCCAGTTAGTTTCTATTCTGCAGATCGCAAATTTCACAGCTTAATATAAAAGCAGCTGCAGTAGCTGTTCTCCCAAGTTTAGTTGGATCAACCGCGTTGCTCTATGCTTGTTGAGAGTCGCCAAGACATACCCTAGCAGTAGATTATCAGGTTACCTGTGTGCTTGTGTGCAGAGGCAGGTGGAAAGACAACTGATGATTTTGCCCCTTTGATTGGGCCTAGTCCATCAGTCACAGCCAGACTGTACATTCTGATGTTATCATCTGGCTTGTCAGGCTCAGAGGTGGAAAGTAACGAGTTACATTTAGATTGATTGACAGACAGATGCTTTAACAAATTTACTACTCACGTTACTGTAATTGAGTAGTAGTAGTTTTTGTGAGTAATTTGTGATTTTCTAAGTAGTTAATTTAGGTAATTTTACTTTTACTCAAGCACATTTTACTTTACTAAATTGGAAAAAAAAAACCTGTTTCTGAGTAAAAAATGAAAGAGATAGAGGTCATGGAGGAGGCTGAGGATTGCTAAGTAGAGACATTTAATTCCCATCGAAGAAAAGCCAAGGCTTGGCCATATCTCAGTCAGCTCTTTTATGAATGAAGTTCGCACATTATACCGCCTGAAGGGTCCTAATTATTATGTGGACTAAAAGTTGACTGAAAACAACTAGTGCTAAATTGAGTTTATGAATCATCCTATTCTTACATCAAGTAATTGAAAGTAATGAGGTAACTTTTACTCGATGTAAATTTTTAATTAAGTACCTTTTTACTTTTACTCAAGTAGATTTTTAGATGGGTAGTTTTACTTTTACTTGAGGAGAATTTAAGCAAAACAAAGATACTTTTACTTAATTACAAATTTTCAGTACTTTTTCCACCTCTGGACAGGTTAGTGAATATCTGCACAAACATGGGAGTTTTCTGACATCACTTGGATGTGGTTGTTTCCTCACATGTTCTGGGTCATTTTTGAATGTGCTACATATAGTACATTTAAGATTACACTTATAAGCACCCCCACGCCCAACTCACCTTCATATTCTGTTAACTCATTCATACCATTGTGGGCCCTGAAATGAAAACATTTCTTATGAACCTTACAGTGCTTAAAACAGGAATGCATTACATGATCGCAGTACATTATAAATACTCATATTTAAACAAAATATCTAACAACTGATGACAAAATAGCATATGAATATTGTTATGAAAGGGTCTGTGTAACGCTTTGCAGTGCTTTGTCCTATTTGCAGATTTTACATGAGATGAATGAAAGATTAGCCTAGAACTTCAATTATCCATTTTTCAGACTAGTCAGCAAATTGATTACTGTTGCTTATTTTATTTTTTTGTGTTGAGTATGTTTAACATGGACAGGTCCTTTGTAGCCCAGAAGTTTCGGTTCAGCCGATGGGCACTTTGCTTGTGAGGTTGAGGTCATTCATCACCGTACTCGTGGAGACCATATTGGTTGGACCAAAATTATTTGTGTCTTCGGGAGTGACACAAATCTTAGTGAGTTTGAGCAATAGACGTGTATACTGAAAATGACTGAAATTTCCCTTTAATGTGATATATAATAATACAGTCTCTTACCTTTTATGCATGCATACACCTGTGAACATGTAAGGATAACAGTTAAACAGGGCGTTTGTTGTCAGAAAGAAGTTTAACATGTTGCATTGACACACGGATCTGAGTTTTATAAATACCGTTTTTCCTTAAGAGCAAAAACAGAATGACCAGCAGAATGACGGAGGGCAACAGGCACAGAGGGACCGTCACAGCATCACTGGATGGACAGGGAGGCAAGTCACTTGGTGGCCCTGTTGCAGACCGGGGAGCTTCGATTATTGTGAGCATTTACTGTCAAAAGATCTACTTGTGTCCCTTGGCACAAAATATTATACTGTCATACTGTATGGCATTTGTGTACTGTATGGCATCAGCTATTGTGTAACTCTCACCAAACACTTGCAGGAACACTGAATCTTTTCCACACGTGTCCAGTTCTGTTGCAGCTAACGGTTGCTCTGCTACCACACAGCTGTAACTGCCTGTGTTGTCCACTTGCACTGTTTTTAGCTGAAAAGTAGCCTGTCTCTTCTGACAATTCCACATTTCAATGCCAATGATGGTTTGATTCCTGCAGAGGTATGCAAGAAGGATGGCAGAGTCTGGAGCATCAGTGGAGGTGCATCTGAAATTCACATCTGCTCCTGGTTTCACATTGGACTTATCCACTGCTACAATTGCTGGGTATACTCTGTCTACACAAATACAGGCATGAGAAAACTATTTAGTGCTCTTTCGCTAACGGCTAGTAGGCACCTACGTATGTGAATACCATTTTAAATGCATTTTCATCAATCTCAAATTTCTGGTAATCAATCAGACTGAAGTTGACTTGGCTGTATTTTACTTCAATTTTATTGATGTTACCTCAAATACACAATACAAGGATAAAAAGGCATAATTTGCATATTGCATACTTATGCATATTTGTATAATGGAGATATACAGTGTAGTGCAGTAGTAGTCTAGAGGACTGTTAAACATTAAAAATAGGTCACAGACTTATACTATACTTTTTTCAAGTGGTTGATTGTCACCATGATCCTGATGTGATGATAATTCTTACCAGTCACTTTGATAGAGATGTGACTTTCACCTTCTCCAACCACCTCACTGGGATGATGCTTAGTTCTGGAGAACACACAGCTGTAGTTTCCTGTATCCTCTTTTGTGGCACATGCCATTGAGAAAATGGAGTCATGATTGTCGGTAGCCATCCTCTCAATGGCAACTCCATTCTTGCAGAGGTAAACAAACACCTCTTCCTGAGGTCTTTTTAACCCAAATGTGCTGCACCTCAACTCAAACTTTTCTCCAACTTTAACTCTGGAGGAAGATCCATAAATGCGTGCAGGGCTTACAGGAACTACATCTGCAGACCCTATGAAATGCATGCAGTCAATTTGTGTAGTCCTGACTTTTCAAACATTTTATTTCCTACAGTCATTTCATTCTAGTCATGGACTGCTTCAGCTGCTACCATCTGGCAAGTGATATTTCATTTGTAAGGCTTCAAGAACACACACACTCTCTCACTTGACATCTTGGGCATCATGTTTTTTGAGGAGCAAAACCACAAAACTTTTACTCTCATATGCTAGTATAATAACAATCTTGAATTCCAGTATAACTGCACAAATACATACTAGCACCCTGGACCACTGTGGATTCATGCACTGAAGTCACAGTGACTGCAACTGTAGAAAATAAAAAAAGGATGAAAAGTATGCAGTCATTTAGTCAGCATTCTATCAATAGTATAGGCTAATTAACACTAATAACTGATAGAGTATTTACTTACCAAGAATAAAAAGTAGGACAAGCATCTCACAGCTTGCGAGAACCAAGCTTGTAATAGATTGTAACAAATTCAGATTAAACGAAGAACCAAGATATTTTGTGTATGTGGAACTGAGCCGTTGCCCAGAGTTGACTATTTACAGCCAACCAATCAGTGAACAGGGCAGGCTTTAGCGCTGAAATGTATTTACAGTGCTTTCTAGGGATGTGCCACATGCAGCTGAATGAGCTGGCTGGGTGCTGTGGGTAGGAAGGAGAACAAGATCATTTTGTATAACGTAGACGTAGACAACATAGACCAAATAGCGAGCGTGCAGCCAGGGCCGTATTAAGCCAATGTGGTGCCCTTGGGCACTTTACAGCACAGGTGCTCACGCCCTGCCCCCCTCCCCCCAGGAGTGTCCATTCAAGGGAGAATTCAAAATTCTCAATAACTTAACAGCATCCAACTATATAAAGGCCATGGAGACATATATTCAAATGTCTCAATTCAAAATATGTATCAATTCAAACAGCATCCAACTATATACAGTACATGTAGGCATATTCAAATGCCTCAATTCAAAATGTGTACCCCGCATTCAGACGTTTGTATATTAGACCTTTGTGTATGTAACTAGTACTTATCTATTCTATTCTTTGCCTGTGAACACTTTACACTTTGTATTCTATTGTTTATGTCCTCTCTTTGTAAGTCGCTTTGGATAAAAGCGTCTGCTAAATGTAATGTAATGTGATGTAATGATCAAATGAAATCTTTTATTTTTTGCTTTTCCCCTCATCATGTTGTGCATGGAAGTGTGAAGCGGTCATGCCATGCACACATACAGCTTATGCTCATGCGGTCATGTCATGCACACATACAGCTTAGGGGGAACATGGTTCAATCCACGTTCTGAGGTTCAGCAGAAGCTGAACCCTGTCAAAAAGTAAACATTTTGGCAGAATCTCAAACCAACCCGTCGATCTGAATCACTAGACCGATTTTTAAAGGTCTGTGTTCTGCTGCACCAGAGCGTGGCTGTGATATGAAAAGGGGTCCACTGACCAGGGCCCAGTTTCCCCTTAAGCATCATGAGCCTATGTAGGTTTTAGAATTTAACTTTAATTTTCAACATATTTATTTAACTGCTCCCAGTGGGCTTATGTTAAGTGCATGTTTTCATTTAAACCCTGAACTATCCAATTATCTTTGCATATAGTCTGCAGTGTATTATTTTTCAGGCTCAGTGAAGTGGAGCCAGTTCTATACTCTGTTGAAGGTGTTCAAGGTTTAATTCAGCTATTCAGACTGCTTAAAACAGGTTTGCCATACGTATGTTTCATTAGAAGGGTGACCAATCAGAAGACAGTTTGTAACTACCTACTCAAATTTGTTAGCCAGGCTAGCGCTTCCTGGTGCTTCTGCTCAATTTCTCATTTAGCTACACCACTACATCAGGGATCTGTCCCTAGGCTTAGGTTTTCACTGGCTCTGAGCTATGCAGACCAGTCAGCGAACATAGGGAGGGCTGAAAGTGATGACTTTGAACTCAAACGGTGTGTTCCAGCATATAACATGTGATAACCACGCAGTAGAGACTGGGTGAAGCAGAAAGTGTCTGCCCCCCAGGAGGCAAACATATCCCAGTGGATAGGTTTCAGATGCTTTGCACAAAGTGAAACAATGTCACGCTACAAATTTGGGCCAAGATTACATCAGCTGAGTTCATCTTGCTTACTCATAGAATTGGTCATTAAATGGAAGTAGTATCTACTCCCAAACAGTGAACAGTGCATTTTATTCCTATGTAATACTCCTAGTTTGGGAGAGTGCTGCAATTGCCCAGACAAGCCAGTGACTGAACTGACAAAATGAGAAGGATGGAGAATAATACATGTAGTGTTAAAGCATTGTTTATACCAGGAGGGGTAGAAGGGTCAATAGGCCGTAGTACTTCTCTTTCTCCACCGATCTGAAAAGCGAACTATAATGGTGATATCTTTAGGTTTAAATGAAATGACCACATACATCAAGTGTAAAGGATACAAAGGCTTATAGAAGTTTTTGCTTGCATGTTGAATGTGTTTATATTTGTGTGAAAGTGAAGCAAAGTGTACTACCTTTTACACTAGATGGTAGCATTTCACAATCTAGCCCCCCCCCCCCCCCATATGAAACACTGAATAAAAAATGAAAGTAAATTGGACAAAATTTGCAAGTCAGGCAGAGTTGATGAAAATGACAGCCATTCCTTTTATGAAAAATGTTTACATTTGCATATTTCTTATAATAAAAGATGTCAAGGACAAAGCAAATACCAGTTCCTATTGGTAAATTATAGACATACATCAACAAAGTCCTGGTTATCTTGGTCGTTATTTGAAAAGGTCAACAAACACATCAAGTCAACAAGTACACCAAGGTTAATGAACCACTTTAGAGGCAGATTTATTAGTATAACAAATACCTAACATTCCAGGAAAGGAGAGTTGAGACATTTCTTTTATTGTTCTCACTGTTGGTTTGTGTCCTCCCCCTTTGCTCTTTCAGACTCCCCTTGATGACAGAACTGTGGTTTCACATACACATATACAGAAATAACAATGAACGGCAGGTGTACTGAGAAGCTTCTATGAAAACATTTCAAGAGCATAGTGTAACTAGCTCTTAGAAACCACGCAACAAAGTTCCATTGGTAAATTGGTAAGCAGGCTAACTAAGAAGTACCAGACTTCAACGCTGATACTTATAATTGCATGTATGTGACGCAGTTGGAATAGGCTAAATATTAGTACACATTAAGGCCATGATTTGTGTTATCATTCAGGTGCAACATATTGCACTTTTTCTTTTTAGCTTCTTACATCATTAAATACCACTAGAATACATTTAAAATACTAGTAAAGACTGTGCATGCATTTTAGTATTGTCTGAATAATTATCTGTAGTGCCAGTGCACTTCTACTTTGTAGCTGTGGAGTCCATTCTCACCTCTTCCTTCACCGTCTGGAATGCTGCTGCCACAGCCATGGGACAGGGGTAGACTGCAGCACATCATCTGCTCTGCACACCCTCTCTACCCAGCCCGCACTCTTCCCAGTCACTGAAGAGAACAGGCAAAATCTCTGCGGATTCCTCCCACCGTGGACACAGTGTCTTCCAGATGCTCCACTCTGGCAAAAGACTGAGGTCCATCAGGACCAGAACTTTATGTCATCAGAGAAGCATCTTCCCCTCTGCAGTTAGTCTCCTCAACAAGGCATTGCCCCTCCCCTCCCCTCCCCTCCTCTCCAAACACTACAATTTAGGCACTTGGACGTCTGGTCCTACTTTTTACTAGCGTCCTATTTTTTATATTTCTATCTGTTTTTTGTATGATATTTATTGCTATTTATTACGGCAATCCAAATCAGCCACCATTTTTTACCTTGGCAAATGAAACACATTCTGATTCTGATATATATACAGCATAGTGCATCCCTTAAGGGGCAATTGTCATGACATGCTATGAGAGTGGCTATTACCAGCTATACCAGCCTGTAATGTCTTTGGGCTCTGCATGTCATGAAGGTGCACCAACCTTTAGGAGCAAGATTGCGTGTTGTCATACTTATGCACTGCCTGGCTAATGGGCTCTGTGCATGGAAGAAAAGGACTTTTGTTCAGGATGGTCATTCTTTTCCATTGAACGTCTATTTGTGTGAAGTATGGTAAGCTAGATTGTTGATGTAGTTATACTACTTTACTATCAAGAGTAAGCCTATCTAATATGCTCTCCATGTTCCTCGCCAGTTCAAGGTGCATTCATAGTTAGCTCGTAGCTCATTACACAATTGTTTAGCAATATAAAAGCTAATTACCGGAAAAGAGTGACCATCCTGAACAAAAGTCCTTCTGGGACTTTACATCTGCCATGCACAAGCCTATTCTGAGCTCAAGGGTTTTAGCAACATGTGTATATGTGTGCAAGTGTGTGTTATGAAACGTGTGTGTGTGTGTGTGTGTGTGTGTGTGTGTGCTTGCACACACCACAATAGCACTATATATAGAGCAAGGCATGGTCTATACAGAGCAAGACTGAGAGGGTTTAGTAAAGTCAAATGTCTAACTCAAGCAGCTCTCACACAGAACCTATTGTGTTTAGCAGGAACAGAAAATACAGTTCTGAGTAACAACACTCTTGAGAGAGGATATGGCCCCTGAGAAGCTGTGCCATAACTTCAACGCCGTGTTAAAGAAGGCCAAGGACCTCCCACACTGTTAGGCACACTAAATAATGGCAATGCGTTTACTCAGGGAATGCACCAATATTTCTTTTTACAAAAGTAGTCGTTCTTTAGAGTTATTAACCACATTTTGTTTGTGAAATGTTTGCAGTAACACATACCTTTTGTAAATTTAGTATGATGCTCAGAGATGTCTGTCCTCATCAAAGTTTCAACTACTCAGACATAGTATCATCCTCAGAAATGAAAACCTATTTTCCAGTGCAGTTTATTGAGGTGTTTTGATGTATACAATAATACAAACAATGTACAAACAACAAAACTGTGATGAACATTTATAACTAGTAATGGAACTAATGGAAAGTGAATTTATTAATCTTTGCACATGCTAAGTTTACCCATCCACACAATACAGATCATTACATTCAGGCTAATATCACATGTCTCCTTGGAAACCAATTTCGCAGCTCTACAGTTTGCGGTCCAGCACATTTTCCAGCCCCAAACCTCCACTGTGTCATCATTCCCCCCTGTCCCAAGCTAAGATACGTGGCCTAATTTGGAATGGTGGTCAGCATGCAAAGTCTTAAGCCTTAAAGGAGGATAGTGAGATTCTTAGTAATTAATTTATATACATAGTCAATACAATTCATAGACATTAATTCATTAATAGACACAGTCAATTAATTAAATGCTTTGACATAAAAAATCAGTCACATGTGGAATAGGAAGAACTGTAAAACAACATTCAATCTTCCTGAGTACTGCACAACATGTACATGGGTGGTGAAGGTCTGTCCCTCGTTCCACTCATGAAACCTCATGGGCAAGACTTTAAGTGCAAATACTGAAAAACTCAGTTCAGGCCTCCCAAATGCCACACAACAGCATTATTTTCTTATACTATATTTGCTATATCATGCACAATGCTTTAATGTAAAAAAAAAAAATTTCTAAACACTGAACGTAGTTGGAGAAGATATGGAGAAGGCATTATGTGCTGACATGTCTGAGCTAGTCTGATATAAACAGATATGAAACACACTCATCAATGATTCGGTCTAAAGGATGCCTTTCAACAAATATCATGCTCCAAAGTCTATATTTATCAAACAGTTCACAAGGAACATTATGACAAAATTAAACTAGATTTAGGGGAAAAATGGTGTAAAAATATATGAATATTACTGCATAAGTTTAGTCTTCTGTCTTTTAATCGACTTGGCATATGTTGCACAGATTGGGGGTTTTAAGGATGTTGCACCACCTGAGACTGTATCTGCAAAAGAAAAGTTCACAAACACATTTGTGGGCTGTTTCTGAAAGACAGTTCAGAAACAAACAAACATGTTTATGCATGGACAATGGGTTTTAAGCTAACATGCAGTTGAAGCAGAATTTGAGACAGAGTCACTCACTGATGGGTGCTATTTTTGCCTCCTGGGTCTGTTAATATCACATGTTGTTGAGACTATATTAGAGAGATGCATGAGAAAGCGTGCATGTGTGTGTGTGTGTGTGGTTATGTGCAGCGACTAAACACTTGCACAGAAGCACAAGCCTGCAAGGCTACATAGATGTATGTATGACAGTTGAGTATGACAGTAACAATACTTATGACCTTCCTTATCATAGAACTCTCCTACACTTCCTGTCTTTTTCAAGTTATCAAGGGTTTAAATAATCTAATTGTTTACCATAATTGATTGATAAAATTGAATTAAGTTGGATCAACAGCATAGTTGGCTGGCTGGCCAGATAGATACATAGAAGGTTAGGTAAATCATGTTGTAAACAGATAGAAAATATGTCAAATAAAAACATTTGTCTCACCACAATGTCAGGTATCTCCTGGTATGTCATCAAATCTATTCAGAAAAAAGAAAGTCATTTAATCTACTTCAAAGTTCCTTCTAGTAGTTTTCGTACTGGTAAGTCTGTTCTGTGTCTAATGCTCTCTAACTCTGTCTAGCAGATCTGCATAAATGTAACATGTGACAAATGTAACAGTAGTAGTGTACAGCCTTTTGAAAAATTTTCAAATTCAACAACAAATAAAATACTCCAATGTCAAGTTCATGGAAGTTTATGCAATAGGTAGGGTGGTGTGGGGGTGTAGGGTGGGCTGCAATTGATATCACGGTACCATTAACAAAAGACCCCACCCTCCACAAACACACACACACCACATTTTTCCTTAGTGGACTCACCTTCATCAGAGCACTCACTCCATTCATCAGAGGATCTGGAAAGAAAGTATTAAAATGTCCACAAGTCTAAATACAGCAGATCAAACAATTACAGAGGCTACTGTTTTACACTTCCTCATGAGATACTTATAAAATGGCAAAAAGGAAAGATAAAATCTTACTTGTCGTCTCTTGGATCTTGTTGTGTGTTAGATGTTGCTGGGTGACAAAATACAGGAATGAGAAAATTGACCAATATTATGAGATCCTAGTGGACGAAAATGAGCTATGACCAGTTTACCTGCAGCAGTACTGTCCACACCAGGACTGTCACACTGAGAGTAAAGTGATCTGAAATATATTAGCATACTAGCTTTACACAAGGTCTAGGACACTTTGTATTGCATATACGCCAATCTATCGCTTGCAGATGTACATCATGCTTAATTACTTACTGCACAGGTATCTGTAGTCCTGTGAACACACAAACACACACACACACACACACACACACACACACACACACACACACACACACACACACACACACACACACACAATGCAGACATTTACTGATAGCACCTGTATCAACTGCAGTACAGGTTTGGAAAAGAGGAACAGAATAGGATGTACCACTAGAATAGATTACATTTAACCTACATTACATTTACATTTTTAGTGCGTAGACAAGTACCAAATGAATAAAATACCCATGGCCATGCTGTTTTTTTTTTTTTTGTTGAAGAACTCATCATACAAACAGAACTTTTACTTGACTGTTTCTACAGTAAAAACAAATTACTGTACTTCTGTTACACAAGAAGGTCTTCCAATCCCACCTACACCTCGTGCCCCCAGATTCTCATGCCTTGCATCCCTGCATCCTGACTTGTTTGGAGACTCCCCACCCCCACAGTGTTATCATTTTTCCAGTATATTCACCTTGGGAGTTATGATCAGGGATGTCATCCCAATCATATGGAGCTCTGAAAAAAAAAAAAAAAAAAAACATACCACAAGTCTATTAATTTTAGAGTCAAACAATAGAAATATACAGAGGAAAAAGGCAATGAAAGGAGAAGGAAAAAATGTACATGTCGTCTCCTTGTTGTGTGACAGATGATTCTAGAATACAAAATTTGGGAACGATATGAGAAAACAAACCAAAATATGAAAAAATAGAACAATGTTATGAGATGTTAAAAAGCCCTGTCAGAAAATGAGCTGTGATCAGCTTACCTGTATCAATTCCATCCACACCAGGCCTTTCACCCTGTGAGTAAACTGATCTGTAATGTATTACAGGATATAATTGTAGTTATTTATACTGAAGCCTAATAAATGCAACAATGTCAAATACACATTGATGATGCTAGTAGATCATGTCTGAGCTACTAACATCATATCTGTGACTTACTGTACAGGTATCTGTTGCCCTGTGAACACACACATACACATGCACACATAAATAAATAAAACACATGGCACATTCTAAAAAATATTTTTTGTTTTGGCTGTGAACGGCTCAAACCTTGGCTCCTAAATGATAATGGAACCGATTTGCTGTTAATTATAGGGTCTATGAGGAAAACCAAGCTCCTCACCTGTGGTCGTCAAATCTACATGATTCTGAGCAGGTGAGGTCTGGGCAAGTGGAAGGAAATCTGTGTATTCTGTGTGTAAGACCTGTGGAGAACTTGGACATAAAACATTACAGCTTTAAATAAACACCTTCAACAGCGTGTTCCATTTAACTAATTAATTTAAAGAATTTCAAAAGACGTCCCCTTTTAAAACTCAGTAGATAAAAATAAATGATGACTTCAGTGAAGATTTCAATGACCAACAATAGCTTAGACACCACAATATAAAGGACAGTATGAGAATGATTGTAGGAAATCCAGAAAATAAAATCTATATTCAAACATGACATGATAATACATGTCTCTTACCCCTTGCATGTGCACATCCCTGTGAACATATAAGATTCAGAGTTACACAGGACATTTGCAGAAAACATTAGTGAGAACTATGAGAAGTTGCACTGACACTGTAGGATCTGAGTTTTAAAAGTACCATTTTTCCAGAGCATTAAAATCAGAAGGAGCAGCAGGAGGACAGAGGGCAGCAGGTACAGAGGACCCAACCCAGCTCCACAGGATGGAGAGCAAGATGCACCAGGTGAGTCGGATACATTACTAGATTTCTCTGTTGGAAGTCAGGGAATTTCAATAGCTGTCAGGATTAGATTTTCTTTTATTTAGCAATGAAAGTAAAGTTTTACATATGCATATAAGTGTAACAGAGTTTTACATATGCATGTAAGTGTAACAGAGGATCTGAATGTGCAATTTGTTGCAAAATTTGGTCTCTGCAGAACGTGCAGAAGAAAAGTGAAATATAATATAATATAATATAATATAATATAATATAATAGTTTGTTTTCTCACCATTCACCTGCAGGAACACTGAATTCCCTTCACATACGTTTTTCTCCATTGCATTCAGTGGACGTTGTGACACAACACAGCTGTAACTACCCTTGTCACCTTTTTTGACTCTTTTTCTAGAGAAAGTAGCCTGTTTTGTCCAAGAATCCCACATTTCAATGGCGATGATGCTCTGGTTCCTGCAGAGGTATGCTAGAAGGATGCCTGTATCCGGAGCATCAGTGGAGGTGCACGAGAAGTTCACGTCTGACCCAGGGATCACTGTGGACTCATCTGCCACTATGATGGCAGGATATAGCTTATCTGTAAATACACAGAATATCATTCAAACTACAGGTACATCATTCTTATTGCAAGTTCACTACAGAGGCATTTTGAGCATTTCATTATAGGTATAAATCTGTTTACAAAATACAGATTTGTATGATATTTTTAATCAAGGCTGATTGATTGATTGTTAGTTAATATGATGATAGCCTTTACCAATCACTCTGATAATGATGAAAGTTTGTTCTCCCTCTGCTTTCACCACACTATGATGGTGCTTTGTTCTTGAGAACATGCAGCTGTAGTTTCCTGTATCTTCTTTCTTGGCACTTTTGATTTGGAAAATATGGTCATTGTCTTTTGTCAATGCCCTCTCTATGCCAACTCTGTTCTTGCAGAGGTAAACATAGACTTCTTCCTCGGGCGTCTTTAATCCAAATGTGCTGCACTTTATTTCTAAATTTTCCCCTACACTAAAATTTGAAGAGGATCCATAAATACGTGCAGGGAGGACATCTGCAACCAAAAAGATATGATCCACACTCTGTCAATTTCTATGATCATTGACATTGACAGCTATGACATTTATGTTTTCTTTTTCATCATTTAGTTCATCATTTAATTAAGTTATTACACACCTGTGCCCTGGGACACTGTGGGGTGCTCTTCAGTCACAGTTACTGCATTAGATACATGGAAGCAAATACACTAAATCTGTCATTTCTGCTACATTTCTTAACCAATTTTTAACAACAATATTTCAAATTTATAACTGATAATTGTTTACTTACCAAGAATAAATAGTAGCATAAACATCTCACAGCATGAGAACCAAGCCTCTAGTCAGCATGTGAGAACCAAGCCTCTCTGCCACAAACTAAGAGCAGACGTATACAAGGAAATTGTTTACTGCCTCTTGAAGTCTTTTCAGGCATGCATTGCGCTTTCAACAGCATTTCCTACTTTTGCTACTTCTCACATCCTTTTATCTACTTCGCTCAGAATTTCAATTTAAGTGGCTGGAAGACAGACGTCCTCTTTTCTGTATGTGTCTGAGGTTCAACTTTTGTTTTTTTATTTTTAAGTCCATTGCTCCCTGCGCTCCTTAACCCGCGCAAACTTTAATCTTTGATGTGTTTTCTGATGTCAGACACAAGGGGGCAACCTTTGCAAATGTTATCTTACCCTCGTATGAGAACAGGCTACATCGCCATCTTTGGTCATTTTGTTGTACATGTTTGTGTGTACTGGTTGAAAAACCAGTTAAAAGAGCAACATTCTTAATTCAACAGTTGCTTTGGAGGCACCCTTCATTTTTTGGAGGTTGGACATAGTCTGTATCCTTCACAAATTATTATTATTCATTCCATAGTGACCACACAGGAATGCTGTCACACACAGAAAGAAAACTGTAAACACAACCATTAGCTTTTCTGGTAGTAATAATAATAATAATAATAATAATAATGATAATAATAATATATTATAATTAGTGTTGTCAATGTTAATATGTTAACATATGTGATTAATATAAAAAGTTAACACGTTATTTATTTATTTATATAATACGCAAATTTATCATCATCATAATTTGGTTGATCTGAGCACCTGTTCATGGATATGGTGCATGCCCGCCTTCGACTAAGGCATGCCATAATGATATGACAGAGGGGATTTCTGTCTACACATATTTTTAAAATTAACATCATTGCAGTCAATGATGACTTTAAAGCGCCACATTGCAATGCTAACAGGAGCACTGGACAGTTACCAAGTCAGAATAGTCAGAAAGACACTGTTGAAATGTGCAGGGTCTGTATTAACAGTAATGTTAAGAAAATGAAAGCATGACAAAGGAATTTGCTGGACTTAACAGCATGGTCGAAGGGTAGATGGTGCCACCATCTTTATATCAGAACTATTTACAAGATTTCTGGGTAATCAGTTAATATTCTGTTGATTAGCAAACTTCTCATGACTGCCTACCAAGTAGCCTGCTGCCTGCTGATGAAGCACTGATTTTAAAATATTACTGAAAGACAGACACAGTATAATTGGGAAATATTGTCACTGAATTCAAACCTGTTAAAAACTCATGTGGTCGGTCCCCCCTGGGCACCCCTGTTATAGACAACCTGTGGTAACAACACTCTTTAACATTGGGTGTGTAGGAAACTGACGAGTAATTCATTGTGATTAGTTGTGATAAACTCAAACTTTATATTGTGATTAAACAAATACATTCTTTAAATTGATTGTCAGCACTAATTATAATAAAAAAGTATTCTATAAGTACAGTGTAGACTAAAATAGTACAGTGTAACATATGACCTGAGCCTTTCTCTTTCTGTGAACTGTGGTATGATGGAGGCAGTCTTGTTTCTCAAGTCTATGCAGCTCTAAAAACTGTAAGAGTTAAAAAAAAAAGAAAAGGCAACATGGGGTCACAGTTTTCAAACCCTCAGCTTTGTGAATATATCACTTGCTCTTATTGTAAGTCATGTGACATGACTGAACAGCGCCTGGTTACATAAGGAAAGCTAAAACATCGCCGGGTTACATATAGCAAGTCAAAACAATCTGTTTGCAGAGTAGACTAATTATGATGATAAAAATGATGATGATGATGATGATGATCCTGGCCTGTGTTCCATAGAGCTGTGAGAGTGTACAGCTTCATCTCAGTGTTTGGCCAGGGTAGTCACATGTCTTGCCCAAGGAGCAGGGGTTTCAGGATGACCTATTAGGACACATTCTGAAAAATCTAAACTGCCAAGGGTCAATGTAAAATCAAGAGCCTTATTTTTAACTAGTTTCAAGTGAAAGAGTGACTGCAGGCCATCTAATGCTACACTGTTTAATGATATCATTGCCAAAAATGTCACCGCTACTGAAACCATGATGTGTGATGGACATATAGTAATAGATTAATGTAACAATGGGCCACATTACATCTTATTTTTTTACTTCATGGCGGGCCGTATGAAAGAGAGCAGAGGGCTGTAACTGGCTCCTGGGCCTTAGTTTGGCCACCCCTGCACTACAGTAAGGTCGACCTTCTGACCACATGATGCAGAGACAACAACTTCCTGCTGAATGTCAGCAAGACCAAGGAGATTGTTGTTTACTTCCGGAGAGGTCACACCCAACACAAGAGAGTAAGCAGCACCAAAGCCCTTGGGGTACGCATCAGGGAGGACCTCTCTTTGACCACCAACACTGCATCACTGTTGAAGAAAGCCCAGAAGTGCCTCTAATTCCTCTCACGGGTCTCCTCACCCATCATGGCCACTTTCTACAGGGGTGCCATTGAGAGCATCCTCACTGACTGCATCACTGTGTGGGGTGGGAGCTGCACTGACTACAACAGGAGAACTCTGTAGTGCATAGTGAAATAGTGATCGCATGCGGATCTTTCCACAGCTGGAAAGATCAATGGTGCCCCACTACCCTCCCTGCAAGATACATACAACACTCACCTCACCCGAAAAGCGGTCATGATTGTGAGTGACAGCAGCCACCCCGCACAAAAAATCTTCAGCATCCTGCCCTCTTCGGAGGAGAAAGGGAAGCATCCGTGCCCACTCCACCAGACTAGCAAACAGCATTATCCACCAGGCTGTCAGGAAACTGAACTCTCTCCTCTCTTTCCCCTCTCTCCCATCCCCTTTTCTCTGGGCTCTAAAGTTGCTGCTGTTTTTGTATACAGCATTCTTTTGTACTACTACAGCACATATGTTCCACAATTACATTTTTGCACTCCTATATACATATATTTTTGAAAAACTCTACTCTGCTATTTTTGTATAGTATTATTTTACACTATTCCAAGCACACAAAAGACTTAATGTTTGCGCCTCAAAAAGAGGCCAAAGCTGACCATGAGCTATGTTGTGTTGTGTTAATTTGTAAATACATTGGCTGAATGTAATATTGTCATGTGTTGTCTTGAAATAATCCTTATAATGTGGGCAGCAGTCTGATCTTAGTTTTGTGATAGTCAAAAGTAAATGTACTTAATAACATAAATAACTATATTGTAGCCAGTTGACCAATTACAGGCTAGTAATTGGCTTGTGCCAATGAGCCATGTGCACAAAAGACACATCTCCACCACTGTTCAGGGCTCTCTATCTTCTCTACATTGTCTCTCTTTCTTGATTCTACTCTCTTTACCTCTCTGCTACCTCTGCTATTTTCTCTCTCTCTCTTGGGTTTGTTTTATTTTTTTACATTTTGGGTTATCTGGTTATCTCATTTGTTTATGTTTTATTTGATTATGACTTGCACTCAGTTTAACTGCTGTTGATATTTTTGAGTTTATGGCTTACTGTTAAATAAATCAGCTATCAAGTCAAGTCAAGTCATTTTATTTATATAGCACATTTTACACAACAGAGTTGATCCAAAGTGCTTTAAAATAATAATAATAATAATAATAATAATAATAATAATAATAATAATAATGAATCAGCAAAGAGAAATAGTGATACTACCATCTTCTAAATAGACAAAAAACAACTAGATAATATAATGTATTAACAAAACAAACAAACAAGCAAACAAATAAACAAAAATAGTAATAGATAAATGAAATAAAATGAAAGGCTGGGCAATTAAGATAAAAGAGGAAAACGATCAGGTGGTATTAAAGGCTAAGGAAAAAAGATAAGCTTTCAACTTAGATTTAAAATGATCAGTAGTGTGAATGGGCCTAATTTGGGAGGGAAGACTATTCCAGAGCTGGGGGACAGAAACAGAAAAGGCTTTATCACCTCTAGTTTTAAAACCAGAAGGAGGAACAGACAAACAGTGAAATTTTAAATACTATTCTATATTTCACTGGTAATCAATGCAGTTCACACAACAGAGGATTGATGTGATCATGCTTCTTAGTTCCAGTGAGTAATCTAGCAGCAGCATTCTGAACCATTTGTAATCTAGCTACAGTAAAAGCTTCACCACACTATTGGCTTGATTATTAAAAGTAAGTGAAGAAGCTAGATGGACAGCAAGGTTTACATAGTGAACATTTGTAGATAGGGGAACAAGTGCTTAATTGAGGTCTGATACAGAGCCAGGAGGCCCAAATATGATTACTTCAGTTTTATATTCATTAAGTTGTAGGAAATTCCTAATCACCCATTAAGACAGCTAAACAGGTTACCAAAGAACCAGTGTTACCAGGAGTAACTGCAAGGTAAAACAGAGCGTCATTGGCATAACAGTAATACTGAAAATTGTAATTCTCAAAGATGGAGCCAAAGGGCACGTATAAGCACGTATCATGAAAATAAAAGAGGGCCTAAAATGGACCCTTGGGGGACACTACACTTGATTATTATTGCACCAGTTCATTTATCTCTCTTCTCCTATGCCATGCCACTCTTGTGCTTTTAGCTGGTAAACTACTTGGTAATTATCAAGGTCAACCTATGCATATTATGGTTTAACCTATTCATTTATAGTTTATCGCAATATTTACCATTAATACACGCCTCGGTCCAAAGTTCAAGAATATTCTTTAGGAAGCAAGGCCTAAGTCCTTTGTTCTTCCAGCCTTACAGTGGGATAGCAAGAAATGTACTTTCAATTCCTCTGTATGTCTAGTATATGTGGAGAAATTGACAATAAAGTTCACTTGACTTGATTACAGTACAGGCCAAAATTTTGTTAATTATTGCATCTATTTAAGTATATGATGCTCATTTACATACTTATACATGACATTTCAGAAAACTTGCAATACAAAAAAGTGTTGCCTTAATGTAAATTATCAGCAGGGGAAGTTGTTGTGTAAGTTACATTTTTTACTCTATTCACCTGTAATGAAACCCTCTATAGGCTTAAAATAAATATTAAACAGGCCGATAAAACAAAAAATAGCTATCCTGAATGCAATGCTATCAGTTATTTTCTTACTCTTGGGTGGCACACCTTGGCAAAAAATACAGTGAGACTTATTGCCCTTGCGTGGTACCGACCGGTCAAATTTGGGGATCTAGCTTAGAAATGGTTACTTCATAAACTAGCCTAGACTGGTTTCATTCATTAACTAACAGAAACATCACTGTGACCAGCTTACCTATATCAGTCCAGTCAAACTTCCACATTTGCGTAAATTGATCTGGAAGGAATTACAGAGTATAAATAACATTACACATTACATACACATACATTCATAATCACAAGTCTGTTAAAGGAAGCAAAACAAGTACACATAGTCATGTAATGCTTATAGACATAATTATATCATTAGGACTGACTTACGGCACATGTATCTGTGGCTCTGTGAACAAACACACACACACACACACACACACACACACACACACACACACACACACACACACATAGACGTTTAGACATTTCAGGGTTGACATATTTACTGGAATCCAACTGTAAGAACTGCAGCAGTTTTTAAAAAGTTGGCTTTTTCAAACTGTGGATTGTAGTAGGCTAGCCTTGTGCAGCCATAATGATATAATGAGAGTGAGCCATGAAACCACATTCTTGAATGAACAATTTGGCTTTTTCGTGTCCTTCACTGTGAAAGTGGCCACGATCATTTTGTTTGTCACGAAAATGACAACATTGACAGAGAGAGATCAACGATGGATAGTTTGTGTCTTATTGGCTGTCATTTTCATGAGCCATGTGCGCTTCATGTTATCTTACCTGTGTCCTCACTTGTGGTAGTCCAATTTGCATGCAGTTGAATTGAATTCTGTGCAGCTGAACTCTGAGTAGCCATTATAATGTTTGTACTTTCTGTTGTGACCTGTAAAGATCTTGGACATAAAACACTAGATTTAACACTATGAAAGATACCCTGACAGTATTTTATAAGAAAAGAATTGTGTTTAACAGTGATTTATTTAAGATAAAAAAAGTGCACATCCAAGAAAAAAAAAGAAAGAAATATGGAAACTCCAAATGGAATGTTGCTCTGTTAAAGTTTTTGGTGTCCACCAAAACATTTTGTGTGAACACCAGAGATATCCTCGGCTTGAAGACTTGATTTTGGTGCTACATGTCACAAACATCAAAAAATGTTTTCAAAAAGTCAAGTGGCCAAAAAAAGCTTAGATGATACAGTGTCTTACCTCCTATGTGAGTATGTCCCTGTGCATAAGTAAGATTCAGAGTGAGAAATGCAATTTGCAGTAGACACCAGTGGAAATAATGAGATGTAACATTGACATAGGAACTGAGTTTACAAGTACCAATTTTCCAGTACTGTAAAAGCAGAAGAACCAGTAGGAAGAGGGAAGGCAGCAAGTACAGAGGGACCATCCAAGCCCCACTGGATGGAGAAAGGCATGGCTCCCCTGTTGGAAAGTCAGAAGTGGTAGTATGTTTTTCATGTATATTTATCCCTCTTCAAAGTCTAACAACACCAAATGTTTGAAAATATTTTAAAATGTAGATATACTATCACAGTTTAAAATGTTTAATGGTGATGAACTAAATAACATTCAAAGATTTTAGACAAAACATGGCATTTGTTTACTGTAAGTATTGATGGTAAACAAATAAAAAAAACAGAGATGCCTCCTTATAGTAAACAGCAACATGACAAGAGATTTCTCACAACTCAACAACTGACGACTGTCTTGGTGGTAGGTTTGTTGTTTATGTTTGCGTTATTCTCACCATTCACTTGCAGAAACACTGAATTCCCTCCACACCTCACCGTTGGATCAATAGGTCGCTCCGAGATCACACAACTGTAGTTGCCCTCCTCAACTCTTTTTGTAAAGAAAACAGCCTGTTTTGTCTGAGAATCCCACATCTTAACATCAACGATGCTCTGGTTCCTGCAGAGGTATGCCAGAAGGATGCCTGTATCCGGAGCATCAGTGGAGGTGCATCTGAGCTTCACGTCTGATCCTGGGATCACCGTGGACTCATTAGCAACAATCACGGCTGGATATAGTCTACCTGCATAAAGGCACAGGAGTTTGAATACACAATTCCTGTCGCTACTACACCACTGAAACATTCTGAGCACTTTAATTGTTGAAGAACATTAGAAGCACAATTTTGGTTCAAGTGGGACCAGTTGTTTGCGTGTCAGTTATATGATGAGTATTCTTACCTAGGACTTGGATGGTGATGAGTCGTTCTGCCTCTTCTCTTACCTCACTGGGATGATGCTTAGTTCTGGAGAACACACAGCTGTAGTTTCCTGAATCCTCTTTGGTGGCACTTTTGATTTGGAAAAAGTGGTCATTGTTTTTTGTCAATGCCCTCTCTACGCCAACTCCGTTCTTGCAGAGGTAAACATAGACTTCTTCCTCGGGTTTCTTTAATCCAAATGTGCTGCACCTCAACTCAAAATATTCCCCTACACTAAAACTTGAAGAGGATCCATAAATACGTGCAGGAAGGACATCTGCAACCAATAAGATATAATCCACACGCTGTTTATTTCTATGATCATGACATTCCTCATATTGACTTTATTATTTTGTAATGAATTATTACACACCTGTGTCTTTGGACACTCTTGTGTGCTCTTTAGTTACAGCAACAGCAACTATAGGAAAGAATTTTGTTATACGAGTTCATTATTTAATGGAAAAATATGTATACTGTATATGTATTAATCAATGATCAATGATATATATATATATATATATATATATATATACATATATATCTCAACAGTAAATCAAGTATTAACTTACCAAGAATAAATAGGACAAACATGGCACAGTACAAGGAAGCAAGCTCAAAAGACCAAGGGTTTTACCTCCTGAGGTTCTGTAAGGTTTGAATCGTCTTGTATGTATGTATTGACTTGTATATGTATATGACTTGTATGTATTTTTGTCACAGATCCTTTGACACATTGCATTGGCCCGCATTTCTGGGGCAAGACAGGATGCAAGGTCGTAGCTTGATGGTGAACTACGCATTTATATTTATCATCTGGTGCTCATGTTGCAAGTTTAGTCAAGTGGCTTGACATCACATGACACCACAGACCAAAAAAAACTAAAGTGAAAGTTGCAGTATTTCAGTTCTATTTCTGTTTTAAGCATATTTTCAAAGAAGTCTTGTGATCTGCCCAGAAACAAGATTCATTTTTCTGGTTATGTTTTCAGCGGTAACCCCTGGTCAGTCAGCACAGAAACTACTATAAGCTATTAAGTGTACAACATTATTCCATAATTGCTTAGGGGATCAATGATAGACAAGTAGGCCTACAGCTGCATCAACGCGCCTCTCTGTCTCTTTCTCTCCGTCTCTCTCATGGCCTTTCGTGTGTTTTTTGATAGCAACCATAAGGTGGCAGCCTTTGCAAATCTGTTGTCGCCATGTATGGACGCCATCTGCTCTACTGTATGTGGCTTAGCACATAGAAATTAGCAGAACTGAACCAGACATGACTATGTTACGGAGCCCATTAGGGTTCACACAAACTTTTTTTGTGGGGGGTGTCAAGAAAACATACGCTCACTTTACAAAGCGTGCTCTTGTTTTACTAAGTCGCGCGCTCGTTTAAATATAACGTGTTCGTTTACCTAAATCGTGGACTCCGCTTACTAAAATCGGGTGAAAGAGAGGAGGGTTGAATTGGGATGGATGGATTTTGATTTTAACAAAAAGCAATACAAGCAGGTGAAGGCTATTAAAGGTGGGGGAAATTAGGGGCAAAATATTTTTCCCAGATGGAACATCAAACAGAAAACAAAAATTGTCCAGTTTCAGCACTGAAATTCAGTACTCACAAATTGAGGTTGAAAATTCCAACACCGTTGAGCAACTGTACAACAAAAGCAGAGTTTGCATATTAAGACTGTATCTCTGCACTAAGTTAAAGGATGAAGAGGTGTCTGAAACAGAGGAAGAAACACCTCCCCAAACCCCTCCCACCTCATCTCCAGCACATAGTGCAGAAGGTTCTTCCACGACAAGACCACGCATACCTCAACCTGCCAATACCAACCCTCCCACAAACATAGATCACACGGATGGTACATTACTGGTACATGGTACAATGGTACATTACTGTTCACACTGGCCAGTAATGAGGGTGCCCCACTACCACTGTCTCTTGTCTTACCCATCTGTTAATTCATCTCTGACAGTACAACATACCAATCAAACCCTCTAACTGTCCATCCTGAATCCCCTAAGCTGGAGCATTCAAGGACCCTGATATATTGAGGTCTGAGATATACATCAAGATGCGGTTACCTAATGGTCAACTGGAGGAAGGAGAAGGCATTCTGAATTCTGGACTGAGTTCTATGACAGATGCACTGTAGGGAATGATGCCAAGGTGCCTTTTATAAGGCAAGCTGTGGCAAGAATCATGACTGTGGGATGGAAACGAGCTGGATACTTTCCGGTACAGCTAGCAGCCCCATTCCTAGAAGAGGTACTATATGGAACTACAACCAGCAGCTGCAAAGATGGATTCCTACAGTATGTGTCCGATCAAGAGCAACAAGTTCTTCGATGAGACCTAGAGAACTTTGATTCTGTTGAAATGGAAGCCAGCAGGTTCCGCAGTATCATTGCCCACACCTCCAGAATGGGGAAGAGCTTCTTCCCGCAGGCAGTCAGACTGCTGAACAACCTGTAGTGCAATTGGACTGGAATTTCTTAGTTACTCAGGATGCAAACCAGCGCATTACAGCACACTGCACCTTCATGCCCCCCGCACTTTCTTGCTGCTATCACTTATATTTATATAGAATAGTCTTTTGTTTACAAATCATAACCCCTAGCCTTGCTGCTATTATTTATATTTATGTAGAACAGTCTTCTGTTTACAAATCACACCACTAGCCACAGTGCTCTGCCAAAAGCCACGCCCTGTCTAGCATGTTTGTTTTAGGTCACCTGTAATTTGACCTGCCAATTGTTTACAACTGTGTTGTAATGTATGTACATATGTGTACAAGAGTGTGCATGCGTGCGTGTGTAATTGTGTGTGGGAGTGCGTGTGTGAGTGGGTGAGTGAATCTGTAGTCCCGCAATAGTGTATGTAGGCACTATTACCTATCTGTCTTGTCCATACTGTGTCTTAACAGTTGCGTGTATCACCAATTGTTCCCGGTGAAACGTTGTCTCGTCTCACTATGTACTGTGTATATGGCTGAAACGACAATGAAAATCTACTTGACTTGACTTGACTTGACTTGATTGAGATTCTTGATGTGCATGAAGGCTACCAGCTTCCAACCCAAGACAATATTGTCCCATTACTGTCACAACTAGGTCACAAATGTCTAATTCAAGCACCCCAGTACACTCACAAATGCTGGCGCTCCATTGTTCATGCCAGAACATACACACTCCCTATTGAAGCACTGCACCAGCTGTTAAGGAAGAACCTCAAAGACCGTGAAGGATATACTCCAGTTCCCAGAAGACCTCACAGCAGCACAACATACTGTTGTGCGCTACCTTAAGCGATACATTGTTGAGGCTGATTATCAAACTCTACAGAACTTTTTGAGATTTTGTACTGGATCAAATTTGATGGGAAATCCTATCCAAGTTGAGTTCATTGATACATCTGAGTTCCAGCGCAGGCCACAAGCTCACACATGTGGATGCATTTTGAAATTGCCTGTGAGTTACTACAATTACCCTGACCTCAGAAATGATTTCAATAGTGTGTTAAACAAGTTCTGTGTGGGTAATGGATATAGTTTAGATTTCACCCCATCTAAATGGGCAGGTAACTCAGGGTAAAGTAAACGGAAAAAGCAACAAGGAAATAATTCGTGTTATGCATTTTTTGCTATCTTTATGCAAATGTTTAATGTTTCATCTTTTAGTTTATGCTCATTGCTCTGCAGTTAGATATTGAAGTAAAAAATAAAAGTAGGCCTGTGTGTTTGAAATTAGACTGGACAAGTGCTCAAAGAACGTAGAGCTCCACCAACAATAATACATCTAAGATGAATAATGCATTAAGGATTTATATATCCAATATATAAAAAAATATTGGTCGCAATGGCCCACCTGGATAGGTCCCATAAAACACAGCTGGATCAGTGCCTTGTCCAAGAAGTTGCCAGTGAAAAAGCCCTCATCTTCAAGCTCTCCAAACATCTGGATATAGTACTCAATTCCTTCTCTCCTCATTACGCCCCACCAACTCTCTATTCTTTGATTGGCACTACTTCTCCCAATCAAAAAGCTTGACTGGCCCGCTCTGCTGTCTTAATCATTTTGCCGCAAATACACCTGCATGTCGCGAAGGACCACATTCTCCATTCTCATGTCTGTGCGCATCAGTGTCGGGTACCCACCAAATCTCTCTATGGTTTTTCCATAGTAGCCGCCAGTAACACGCGGGTCACTAGCTCTGAGCCAAATCACTTTCCTACTGAATCCGTCTATGCACCCGTTGATGCATGTTCCATATGGGCCCAATTTATCATATCAGTCGACGTGCCATACGAAATTAGGACCACGAGAGAAGCACTGTCTTCTTCTCGGCCGTCTCTGGCGGCGATACTGGGACCCTTTGGGATCGAGCTCACTTAGGATGATGCGCACATCTTCTTTCTTTATCCGGAACCTGTTCCCTACACATTTCATATGCATCCAACGATACAGATCCAACGGAACCTGCCTGGGCCTTGGAGTTGGTTTAAAATAAAATCAGTAACGGGACCCAAATCATCATACATCCGGCGGCGAAGACCGTTTGCCCTCAGTTTTTTTTTTTTACGTGCGTAGACTTATGATAATACCATGCTGGGAGGCTAGCGTTGAAAGTATGGGTTTGCACTCCATACCTACCCCATGGTAAACCCTTATTAGATCTATTTTAAAATGGCAAATAACCCCATCTGACGTGATGTTCTCTAGTATGAGCATGTTATAGGAACCAGAATACAGTTTTGAATGTAATCATACTGATTTTTTAAAATAACATTAGCACATTTTATAAATTGTGGTCATGCTTTAATAAATTGTGCTCACGAAGTATATAATGTGGGCACGACTGAATTTCAGTGAGCACACGATTTTAGTAAGCTGAGTCCACGATTTAGGTAAACGAGCACACTTTATATTTAAATGAGTGCGCAATTTAGTAAACCAAGAGTGTGCTTTGCAAAATGAGCGTACGTTTTCTTGACACCTCCCCAAAAAACTTTGCATGAGCCCTTATGGGCTCCGTACTATTTTAACACAAGACTGCTTGTAAAATCTTAGCTGACACATTTCATCTGCTTCCAGTGTTAAGTGGTGTAACCAGTGTGAATTTTTAAACATGAACCTTTCAACATTGGTGCATTAACACCTTTCTTGAAACAAAGGTACAATTGTTTACTTTATTTCTAAAGAAAATACAGATCTACAACATTTAATACTAATGTCATTAGTGAAGCCGTTGCTTTTGTTGAATGGACTGCCAAATGTTCCAAACTGTTCAACACAGCCCACCCCAAGCCTTAAAAGCAGTTGTGATTGGTTTCAGGAGATTTAATGATCAGGAAACAGATTATTATTAAATTCTTTATTGAAACAGAAACCTTTCTTGATGTGATCTGCATTTTTGTATAATACAAGTACAACTTTTTGCAACTTTCAATGTCAATTTGTTGCATGTATTTTTATACTGGTTCACGATAACCTGAATATACTGGGCAATGCAGCATATCAATAACTACATCCTTAAAGGAGAAATCTGCTGTGAATCAATCCATAGTTCTGTTGTTCAAGGTCACCAAGAGCTGTCTGTAAAAAAAAAGAAAAAAAAAACAGAATGGGGCATAGAAAAATGAAATTGAAAGTGAGTTTCTGCGCCCCATTCAGATAGTGTTAGATACCAATTCACTATTTGGTTTACGTTGTATCAAATTTTCTGATTCTTTTTCCTGTCGACAGCACATGGTGACTTTGCGCAACAGGGCAATGGATTGATTCACACCAGATTTCTCTTTTAATTAATTACTCAGTAGTGGAGGAATATTCTCAAAAACACACCCCTCACACTTTTGATGATATGACACTTAGCAATGTTGTCTGTTCACAAATGATCACTCCAATGTATAGAATAGTTCACAACAATTTACCGCACAGAAAAAGCTATCTACGCATAAAACTGTAGAAGTATTAGAACTGGCAAAGTCAAGCTATTCAGTCTATTTAGTCAAACATGAATATTACTGTGTTCTCTAAGCTCTGAGGCTCTCTCTACACCACCTTCTTTCATGGAGGCACTGTTCTTTCATGTGTCTATGTAGCTTTACAAGGCAGAGGGATCTCAAGAGAAAAAGGCAACAATTAGTCCTATCAAGGTTTTCAAACCGTCAGATTTGTGAATATATTGCCTTAGACACAGTCTGTTTCCGTCTGTCACACTTGCTGTTGCTGTAAGTCAACACTATGGCGCAACAAGGCCTGGTTAAGTGAAGCAAGTAAAAAGAAACTGATTCCAGATCAGTCTAATGATGCTCCTGGCCGGTGCTTCTTTAAGCAGTGCAAGCATACAGCTTTGGCTCAGACGAAGAAAAAAAACAAAAAAAGACAAAACTCCTGTTCTGGGTGGTCATATGTCCTCCCCAAGGAGCAGGGGTTGCAGGAAGAGACCTGCTGTACCCAGAATGCACACCAGGATGAAGACCCACAGGAATATCCTGTCAATCACCATGGCAACATACTTCCAGTCATCCTGGACCTGTAGTGAAAGAGAGAGGACATAACGTACAGGAGGGAAGAGAGAAGGAGGAAGAGGATGGGAAAAAAGGAGAGGGAAAGGAAGAATGAGAGAGGCAGGGAGAATAACAGAGTGAGAAAACACGGGGCAAAAAAAGAAGTGAGAGTGAGGGAGAGGGTGCAAGGACAAAGGATAAAAAGTACTGAGTTAGATGCAATGTGGAAAGGCAACCTTAACCCAGTATAGACTGAGTATATGACTCATATTCTCTCGAGGCATATACATGCCTCGATCTTGTTCATTGTAGTGCTACCGCAAGTTGACACCAATTCACAGCAGGAAAATAGCCATCCCACACACCAACACCACATTTTTCTGTCCCTGCATCTCTACGTACCTCCTTTGCCTCGTTCTGAAGCCTCATATTCTCAGCGATGTACTTCACACTCTCAATGGCCTCCCTGACCTCAGGCGAGAGGGGTGTCAGCATCGCCATCGCCCCGTCCAGCGACTCCGAACTCGAGGAGGGGCTTCCCGCCATCCCCATCCCGGGGCCGACCCCCAAGCCAAGGCCTCCACTGACTGTGCCCAGGCCACCCAGACCCCCTCCTCCTCCTCCTCCTCCTCCTCCTGCTGTGGCGGCCCCCCCACTGTCAGCGGGCAGCTTGGTGGACCTCTGACGCCAACAGCAGCTGCAGCTGCAGCGACCCTCCCGGCACTGGAGGCTGGGCGAGTCGACCTTGAGGGAGAGGCTGCCGGTGGCCCTGTGCAATGTGGAGAGCTCCGTGCTCAGGAAGAGACGCTGGCGTGGAGGAAGGCTCGCCGGCAGAGTCATGTGTTTCAGCTGCTGCTGTTTTTGTTGTTGTTGTTGTTGTTGATGTTGTTGATGAAGAAACGAGGGATTGAGGGTGGAGGAGGCGGCTGAGGAAGAAGCAGAGGAGGAGTGTAGGGTGCAAGGGTAGGGTGGGGCTGGGAGAGGAGGTGGGGCGGACGACAGGAAGTGACTTCGCTGGCTGCTGAAGCGCTGCGGGTTCCGCTCAGGTCGCGTCATGAACATGACGCGTGGCAGGATGCCAAGGAAGACGCCGCGCACCCAGTGAGGCATGGTGTGCGTCTTGGGCGTGCGGTAGTGCACGTTGAGCACAAACACCGTGATCACGATGGAGAGCGTGACGAAGATCATGGTGAAGAGCAGATACTCGCCGATGAGCGGGATGACTAGCGACGTGGACGGGATGGTCTCGGTGATGACCAGCAGGAAGACGGTAAGCGATAGCAGCACGGAGATGCAGAGCGTGACCTTCTCGCCGCAGTCAGAGGGCAGGTAGAAGACAAGCACAGTGAGGAAGGAGATGAGCAGGCAGGGGATGATCATGTTGATGGTGTAGAAGAGCGGCAGCCGGCGGATGTACAGTGAGTAGGTGATGTCCGTGTAGATCTCCTCGCAACAGTTGTACTTGATGTCGTGCTTGTAGCCAGGAGCGTCGATGATCACCCATTCGCCGCTCTCCCAGAAGTCCCGCAGGTTGATCGTCGTGCCGATAAGGACCAGGTCGATCTTGGCCTTGTCGTAGGTCCACGAGCCGAACTTCATGGTGCAATTTTGGTAGTCGAACGGGAAGTAAGTGACGTCGATCTTGCAGGAGCTTTTGAAGATGGCAGGAGGGATCCAGGTGACCTCTCCATTGTAGCGGAGTAGAGCTTTGGTCTTGTCATCCACCTGGAAATCCCCCACGGCACTATGGGTAACAGGAAGAGGACAAAAAAGATCAATATGCAAGCAAACATCAATTATGGTTGAACACTTACAGGGAACTCTGGCACAATTTAACCAATATGCCTGTTTGGGCTGTATACATTATCAAAACAAAGCAAAAAAGAAAAATATCGTTACTATCTATATTGATAGAATGGCCAAACTGCTACAACATAGGGGGAAGAACCGATTTTGTGCCACTAAAACACTCCGAATATGTTTAAAATAGTACTATGCCCGTTGTGAGACATTGTGTAAATTCTGCATTTACATAGTCACATGCGTCTGTTTTCTTTCTTTGCCTCCTGCTGACATTTCATCGGAGTGTAAATAGAGAGATTCATTTTGACACCCTTTCTTTACAGTTACTGAGTTAAGCCAGCATGATGGTGTCTCTGGGTAAGCCCTTGACCATGTAGCACTCCACTTGTAATGACATCTTGGGCCCTTCAGTGTTAGGAAAAGCACTCTACTTTGATGACAGCTTCTGCCCCCAAATGTAGTTTTGCAGTTGCCAAGCCATTCCCATTACTAATATGACAGTTAAGTCAATACAGCAGCATCTTTTTCTTTTTCTTTGTTATGGAAATGGGAGCATTAAATTAAATACTCAGATAGTAATTGCAACATCTGCAACTAAGTGATGGCATTTAAATGTCCATTCTGTCATGGGCAATTCCAACACATTTCTGCCTGGTTGCCTTCTACCATGCGAAGGGAGGAACAGGTGCAGAGAGCTACAAATATGAATATGATACCCATAGCATTTGGACTGATCGAATTCAAACCAATTTCCAGCACTATCAACATGACCAATGAATAGAAATGATAGACGGAAGCACAGTCTCACATCTTGGTTGATTTGCACACTGTTAAATGCTGTCTGCTTTTATGCCACCACATGATTTACACAGAGGAGTCATACACAAAACATGTACACACACTCATTTACTTGCACACACACACACACACACACACACACACACACACACACACACACACACACACTCACATTCATTCAGCCACTCTTTCTCACACACATACACACAGAGGCACACACTGTTATTTTAGCCTCCAAACTAAGGTTAGTTTACACTGGGACACTGAGGGTTTTATCAGCCTTTTACAGTCATCCCCCTGTGCTCCCTCAAAGCCAGTGGAAATCACCTCCCTCACTGTGCCTCTGTGCATTGATCAATCCAGCTACTCCAAGGGGAGGAGGAGAGGGGTCACTTACTTGTTGTACAATACAATGTCTGGCTTCCAGATCCGATTGGAAGGCACCCGGATGAACTCAACGCCGCCAAACTCTTTAGGGTTCCATTTGAGTTTGTAGTCCTTCCAGATCTGCAGAAAGACACAACTGATGTTTCAGCATTACGCAGTGTTACAGTTATTACAGGTATCTTACAGTACTGAATGTGTTGAGTTTTAATATTGTATTATAATATAATATTTATATTGTAAAATTACTTTATTTAATACCATATTGTAAGTTTTCTGATTGTGGTCATGAATTCATTGATACGTTTGTGGGTGTAACATTTTATATTAGTTTGTAAGAGATATTTATTTCAGATTTATTGTTTTATGCATATAATTATTCATTTTTACATCTTCTCTTTGCTGAGGCCAGTCCCCTCTGTTCTCGGTGTGTGTGTGTGTGTGTGTGTGTGTGTGTGTGTGTGTGTGTGTGTGTGTTTTGCATTGGGGTTATTGTTAAGTGCATTTAGCATGACAGGCATTTTACAGCAAAGAAAGATTGACTGATTGACTGATTGATTGATTGATGATTGATTGATTGATTGATGGTCAATATCACATATACTTTGTCCATGTGTCTCCCACACACATACTGACTTTATGCCTACTAAATTGTTTTTTTTCTTAAAAATGTGCTTGAATTACAGTTCTCCTTTTTGTCCATCACACACACACATACACACACACACACACACACACACACACACACACACACATTCTTAAACATACAACAGATTTATTTTTCCTTGGTTGGGATAAGTAGACTGTAAGTGACTGTGAGACAGTACTGATCGCATTTTCATTCAGCTGTCTTCCCCAGCTGTGCCCCCTCTGACTCTTTACACACACACACACACACACACACACACACACACACACACACACACACACACACACACACACACACACCCTTCAGCATCCTTGAAGGCTGACAGCCTGGCTAGACTCTGTCATTGAGGAGGGAATAAGCCAGTGGAAAAGTGCAGTAGGGACACAGAGTCCTCCAGACATCCACTGGCAAGGGCCACTGCTCACTTCAACACCCCATCTGTAGGCTACAGGGAGCCAGCAATGCCCTCTTCCTCTTGTTCCCCCTTTCCGTCTCTTTTTAATTTACACCCCCAGCACACCCCTCTTTCATATCTTAAAAGCTCTCTCTCTCTCTCTCTCTCTCTCACTCCGTTTTCTCTTTTTATTTCTTTTCAAGTCCTGATTAAAGCGACTGCACTGCCATTACCTCTCAGAGACAGAGAGAAAGGAAAAGCTTCAAGTGTTATATCATTTTAATTTCACATCATTTCCCATTGCCTTGGCCAGTCCCCATTTCATCCAGGACTTCCTGGCTGATGATGCCTAATCTGATGAAGGCTATGTCCTGAAATAGGCATGCAGTGCCAGGTCAAGTCAAATATTTGACTCTCATTGTTTTAATGAACATGCGTCTCTTCAGGCTGCCACCACTTCCAGAATTTAATCTGGTGGCTGGTGGCATGTTTATGGGGGTATTTATGTGCAGGGCAAGGCCTGGGACTGGACCTTTGGGAAGAGCTGGACCTGAGATGGCCATATAAACTGCAGTTCGGTCACACACACGCACACACACACACACACACACACACACAGCCCTGCAGGGACTCAGATTAAGATCTCTCTTTCTAATGGCCCCAATAGAGAACCAACTGATGGTCAGTGATATGTGTAAAGAAGAACCGACAGTTCTTTTGTCCTGTGATAAGAGAACAAGAGATGCCATGTCATCTCTAATCAACGTTTTAAGTCAATGAGCCTGATGGGTAAAATACGGATGGTCAAGGATATGTGTTACACAGATGGTTCTGTGGTCCTGTGATTAAGAAACAAAAAATGTCATGTCATCTCCAATTGAGTTGATAAGGTATCTGTGACCTGCCCCCTTCCCCGCTGGTTTTTGATGACCAAACAAGAAATGCTTTGTTGTCAGTTTGAGTTTGTGGTTTTTCTGTCGGTCTCGAGGTACTGACCAAAATGGCATCTTTTCTTTCTTTTTTTAATAAATCCATTTGGTTCAAAATGCCAGACCTATTGATACCTAATGACACAGAAGATATTCTGTCTCGAGCTTGAATGATGAATGAATGAATGAAAAGATATGATTAATGATCATTATTTAATTTACCTATTTAATGTAATCTCTGATGTCAAAACAATTACAAAATACTACTGTCATGTTTGACTGACAATAAATGTGTCATTCTTAATGTGTCTCAAATGTCCATTCATGCAGTCAAGTGGGTTTAGCACCAAATTTTGCACTGTTCAAGACAGTAAGTGTTTTCTAGAGGAAAAGCTGTCTGTGTCTCGTTCTTCCTCTCTTCCTTTTAACACCCTCAGCATCTGTGTTCACAGGCTGAAAAGATGCTGGAGATGCATTCAGATGCAAATGGGACCCAAAGCCTGTCAGGCGTTCATTACAGAAATGGCTCCCCTCTCAGTAATACTCGGTGCACAGTGGGGGCACTGCTCTGTCATGGCTACGACTACATCAAAGCCTTTATGTGCAGAAGGTAATTTTCCCTGCATGACAATCCATTTGATTCTCCACAGATAAACACTTTCCCCACCCCCCTTGGCTACAATCTGTGCAGCGCGTGTGACGACTACACAGAATAACTAATTTACAATTCACGTCTCCCGAATCGATTGCACGTGTATTGTTTGTTAGTGTATGGCCCTTTCAAAATTGCAGCACCTGCAAACTATGCACTTTCAGTAAAGTGTGTTTGTGAATTAGAAATTGTAATTTAGAATGTATTTTGTGGAATGTCAAACAGTGTTTGACACAGGAAATTAGATGAATCCAGAAAGATTGCATGGATATTGATTGGTTTACCCTGGGCATGCAACAGAGGTGCTCTATTCAAGAACAGAAAAACTAATTTTAGAAGATGCTTTTGCATCTAGTTTATCCACTTACATTGAGTATAATGAAAGCTAATTGTTACAGCATATGTGCTTTGCAAATGGAAAGCTTAAACTGCATATGTTGTAACCATTAGAAGGGTCTTTGTAAGTCTTTAGTACCTATCATGTGCATCTTATGTTTAGGTTCCAAGTAAACTTGTACAATCCTATACAAGAGCACCTGTTACGCTTCTACAGTGATGGATTTCTTGGAGAAACTATTTAAACATCAGCTTGATGATGACAAGTAGCTTTTCAGACTCCAGGGATGTCATTTTTATGGAGAGAAATACCTTAGTCTATATGTAATGTGTATATGTCTGTGGTCATTCAGAGAAAAACTATATACAAAACAGAAATATAAATGATTTAGGTATACTTGATCACATGTCCACCAAATAGTTAAAAAGGAAGATAGGCGCATAAATAAATAAATAAATAAATATTTAATATTATCATTCAAATTTCATTCATTCATATTTAACTATTTCATATTAAATAATAAATGATGTCATACAACCTAAATGCAAACATTAGAGCACACTGATCAAGCACAGCAGAAATATCAATTCGCCTAAAAGCTTTCTTTTATGAATTATTAAGGTATCAGTATATTGTCATATAAACTTCTATGATAGGGCTGTTATCCATACAGAAATGAATGTTAGCCATTGTTGTTAGCCTAGCCATGCCTACCCTGCAGTTTCCAAACAGATAAGGTAAGTCACAAAAGCGTGGGACAAAGGAAATATAAAGAACAAGATACCTAAACTACATTTTCTTTGACAGACCTCTTAAACCATAGTATCTCATAATAAACCAAAATGGATAGTGAGATGATAGCTTACTTTGTACATAAAATTACGTAAACAATACGGTAGCAGGGACAGGGCTGACTGTTTAGCTTCTCATATTACACTGTAAAAACAATAAGTAACTTTTACTTCACTGTAAAAAATAAAACAGTCCAGTTTACTTGAAAAATTTATGTAAAGTGTTGCTTCAAATGAGTTAAGTAAACATAACTAATCTCTTTCAAGTACAGCTTACTTGAAATATTGGTGGAAACTCAAGACCTTGAAAGACAAGTTAACTTGAAAGAGACTAGTTATGTTTACTCAGAGACTAGTTATGTTTACTTAAGTCCTTCGATGCAACGAGTTTCCACCAATTTTCACCAAAAGTTTCACTTTTTTCACCAAAAGTTTCACTTTTTTTTTGCTGTGTATAAGGGATGCCACTGGCTAATGTGATTTATCTGAAATGTATACTCACATGTCTGAGCCAAAGGTTGGTCTCCATGATTTGATTGACTTCATCCTAGAGAAAGGGACAAGAGTGAGAATTGAGAAATGAATGAGAACTCAGAACTGAGAACTGTGTTTGAGTGTGTGTGTGTGTGTGTGTGTGTGTGTGTGTGTGTATGTGTGTGTGTTTCTGAGAGAAAGGTAAGGCAAGGCGAGGCAAGGCAGTTTTATTTTTATAGCGCATTTCATACTTGGAGGCAGTTCAATGTGCTTTACAGAACAAAGAATACGAGCCAGAATAGATGAGAACAAAACAAAAACAAAGCAAGTATAATACTAATGATAATATTGGAAAAACAACCATGAAGACAAGAATGAATACAAGATGAACTATGAAGACAAGAATAATAGAAGCAAAAATGAGTGAGTGAGACAGAGAGACAGACAGAAAGAGAGAGCGAGAAAGAGAGAGAAAGAAAAAGAGAGAGAGAGAGAGAGAGAGTATGTGTGTGTGTGTGTCAGAGATAGAGAGCTTGACGGACAGACAGAGGCACTATCAGGACCAGTGAGCGAGGAAAAAAAAAAAAAAAATCCACCACCACAACAACAAGAACACAACCTCAGATAATCAAATCCGGAAGAGAAATCAAAGCCTCTGCTAGCAACACAGAGGAACGGATGCAAAGACGCGCATATGACTGCCATGACCAATCTCTGTGCAGTCATCTGCAGAACAAGTAGCTGATACAGATCTGCCTCTTCAGGGACAGCTCTGGGCCAGAACCGGCCCTGCTCAGTGTGAGTTCTGAGGGGCTGCACCTGATCTCCTATGCCCCCATGACAAGCTCTGAGCAGTGACCTGACGAGAGCAGCCACAGTCAGATCTAGGAGCGCAGGTTGGATTCAAAGTCATATCCCTGTGGGCACTTGAACCCAAATGTGGTATAGATGCTGCTTCCACTGTAACAGTGTAACACTGTAGCAGTGCCCCCTCCCCTCCCCTCCTCTCCTCTCCCCACCCTAACCCCAAAGATCTTTTAAAGTCCTGATGCTCTACACCAGTACAGAATTGAGTAGACTGCTGAATTCCAATATTCTCAAAGCCCTGTATTCCCAAAGACTTGGGAATGGACTTGGGAATGGGAAAGACTTGGGCATGAATCAGCCTCATGATTGGCAGATGCATGCAAGTTAAGTCTCTGAGGGCTTAAGGTTATGGGGGTCATTGGGGCTCTGACAACATCGCGTAACAGCTTAAGTTGAAACGTAACAGTTCCAGTTATGCAGGCAGACCAACACAGGTATATCTCTGTGGGGATTTTTTCCAGACTGTCAGTCACTTTATTTGAGCCTTTCAGTAACAAAAACAAGCCCTTTAGCACTTGCTACGAGTTGTCTTTTGGAACCCATAGAATCTGAATATCTTTTTGTGCTTGTCAGATATAGCACTAGAAGAGTTGGTAGGAAAAGTTTTCCTTTTAAGTCTGCAGACTTTTGCTGGCACAGGTCTGGGAACTGTCGAGCGTGAATAACGCAAACTCATGACCCGGTGGATGGCATTAACCATTCATGGGGCTGAAGGCCCCCAGGACTGCCCCTCCATGTGCCTGACCCAGACATGAGGACATGTCTGGCTGATCACCCCAGGTGCCCAGCTGGGGAGACACTGAAGCAAATGAAGGTGACAGCAGAGGCTGCTGTGTGTCGCCCCCAGGCCTCTCATCTACCATCCCACATCCTACGATCATAGCTGCCCACTCTCTCTCTCTCTTCTCTCTCTCTCTCTCTCTCTCTCTCTCTCTCTCTCTCACACACACACACCACACACACACACACACAACACACACACACGCACACACACACACACATGCACAAGTGCTCATGCACACACACCTGCACACACACACACACACACACACACACACAGGTCCTTTGGAGATGAGTGAGGCTAACAGCCACAGAAAAGATGGACTATTGACGTTAGAGATGAGCTCATTGGCCTGTTGCTTGGAGGCTTTATCTGAAGCAGAGGATGAGGATGGGGCCAAAGGCCGGGGGCTGTTTGGGTGAACTCGCAGGGAAGGAGAGAGTGGCGGCAATTGTGGTGAAAGTAGTGGAGTGAGTAAATAATGCTCATCCATCAAAGCAGGGAGCAGACAGCAGTGGCAGGAACAGACAAGGTCAGTGGGACATTACTGATATCCTCTGATATCACACACACACACACACACACACACACACACACACACACACACACACACCACACACATACACACCCCACACACACACACACACACACACACACACAGACACAAACACACATCATACACCACACATCACAAACACACACACGCACACACACACAAACATACATCACACACCACACACAGACAAATATGCTCATATAGGCATGGCACACATGGTTACACCATGACATACGTACTCACACCCACCCACAGACATTCTCACACAAATCTACACATACTTTCACAAAACATTTGTGCTGAATGTTTTCACTTTCTTGTAGCATGTACCATCAGTCAGCTGGCACCCATGGTAGGATCCTGGCCAATCAATGCATCAGCCAACATCAGAACCATGACAGTTTGGATGTTCATTCTGGCTGACAGTTTCAGAGGGGGGAGCTGTGATGTTGGGGGATTGGCAAGAGTCTCAGGAGGCTGCTACTGCCCATCTCTCTTGACCAATCACAAGCTCAGGTTCTTCAGCTAATTACATGCATCCCTGATCATTTCTGCTGATGTCTCTTCTCATCACAGACCGATCTAGCGAAACCAGAGACCTGTCAGCTCACTCTCATGCTGAGGGAGTCACACTGTCAACTTGTTGTCTTAGCCAATCACACACACACACACACACACACATACACACCTCCTACCTCTGAGCTGTCCAAGACCACCAAAAGGCCATTCCACTGGGTCTCTTAGCCAATCACAAAATCATGTGAATATTCCTTGTGTGGGTTCTCATCCAATCACAAGCTCACGATCACAGGGTCTTCCAGCCAATCACAAGTTTGTGAAAACATTCCCTATTTGACCTCTTAACCAATCACATGCTCACAATCATGAGGTTATCCACTGTATGGTCTCTTGACCAGTCACAAACTTGTGAGAATATTCCTCAGCCAATCACAAGCTCATTAGGGTCATTTCCTGTTAGGGTTTCCTCGCAAAGCACCACCTCATGAGGTGTGTCTGAGACTCCAAGTCAGAGGAGGAGAGAGAGACAGAAAGAGAGAGAGAGACATGCCATAGAAGGGTGATCACTGTCCACGACTCACACGCTGACTCATTACAACACACATTGTGAGCCTTATGCACACACACACGCGCGCACACAGACATGAATTGTCATCCCCCACACACCTACCCCCACTTACACACCTACAGAAAAGAACACACACACAACTCTCTCTCTCTCCCTCTCTCAAACACACGCACAAACATACCCCCCCCACACACACACACACAAACATGCAGGAAGGGGGGGGTCTTGATTGCAGTTAATCAATACATATTCATTAAGGTGAATGGAAGAGATTTGCAGAGTAAGGCCTCAGCTTCATGCTGTGATGACACAGAATGATTTGTTCCACTCTGTCATAGTGCTACCTCTCTCTCTCTCTCTCTCTGTCTCTCTCTCCCTCTCTCCCTATCTCTCTCTGTCTCTTTCTAACTCACTCTCTCCATCTCTTCCTCTGTCTTAAGATGGCAGTGATTTATCATTATGAAGGGGACAGCAAACATAAAAGAGCTAGGTGTAACAGCCCACACACATGGGTCATGGTTAAATACAGGCACATACACACACACAGACACACACAATCAGAAACAGCTCTCAAACTGACAGCCTGAATGAGCATCCAAATACACCTAATACACCCAATTCACAATTGACCAAATGAGAAATGACACTTACCACTTTGACCAGCTGTGACATAGACACTTCAAATTGTACAATGACTGGGTCTGACACGTTCTCCACTGGCCTTATGTACTGGTTGTAGTTGGAAAAAATCACAGAGAATAGCTTGTGTTCTGCCTCTGAGCAGGTTCCACCTGAATATAGAACAGCAGGAAAGCACACAATTAGGACCAAGGCAGAGTGATGACTGTCTCTCCTATTCTGAAAAACCTTTGAAACCTCTCCCTCTATCAAAAGGAGCAGGGATGACAGTGGCTCATTGCGGTACAAAGAGTACTTCTGGCTGAATGGTCTATTTAGAGGGGAAAAAAAACTTTTCTGTCAATTCACAGCAGCACAAGTGTATGGCGAGGAACAACTGTCTGCTATCGCAATTACTCGAAAATACCAACATCAATTTCCTGGGGTGGAGAAATGTTATCGATTTCATGGTTGAAATTGAAACGCAAACAAATCAGCATTTTAAAATTAAAAAAATCACACGGACACTCAAAATTTAATGCAAACGTTTCCTATCGTTAAGATGCACACTGTTCATTCTGCGATAGAGATATTCTCATTAAACCCACTGTATTTAGCCTATATTTAAACCTGACAGTGAAGATATTTAAATGGCATTGCGAAAGCTAAAAATATATTACAACTATGCAACTTTATACCTTCAAAAGTACGTGTTGAACAACAAGTGACTTAGCTACTACTGATATAGATTTAGTTAATTTTATCGAACTCCACGCTATGCTACAAGAGAAAAGTTTTTTTTTTTTTCAATTATGTTACAAAGGCTATTTACAATACTTGTTCAGGTATAATATTTGAACGAATCTGTGCAACAGCAACAAGTATCACCAAGGACTCATGACTAGCGCTCATTTTTTGTGAAAAATAGCAGAAGACAAACGACACTTACCTGCCAAGAGATTGAAGAGAAACATACATGCTGGTAATATCAGGAGGAGTCGGATATTCATCTCGCAGTCCGGAGGAATCCTGTGCAATGAATCCCGATCCTCCGCGAGAGGAAGGTGAGCCAAGAGACAGAGATAATGGTGACGGCGCACCGATAGGTGGACTGTGGTCGTTGGCCAACATTCCGAACGGAGAGAAGAAAGAGAGGGGGAGAGAGGAAGTGAGAGAGCGAAGGAGAGAGACGAGCGGATGCGAGGGACGGAAGAGAGAGAGAGGGTGAGAGAGCACAGTAGTCAATCACTAATCCAGGGGGTGGAGAGGCGAATGGAAAGAAGACATAACTCTGGCTGCGCTTGAGGTGCTTTTACCATAAGGATAATTGGATGAATATTTGAGCGCTGCACTTTGTTGTTAGTCTTCTGAAGCACTTCGTGTCAATAGATCATACAGTCTCTTCATTCTCATCATAGAGGGAGACGAGAACTACTATCAGATTACAGGAAATATGATCACTGCCGAATTCATTATGTGAATGTGAATTACTTGGTATATTGTAATTGTAAACTACGGAGGCTTGAACGACATATTTGGTAACTTGCTGATTTGATTTGATCAGTGTTCAGCCTACACCAGAAGTGATGTAAAGATTTCAGTACCATGGACAACGACTCTCGGGACTAAATTACAACTTCCACTAATTTGACAATTGTGTCATACCATTGATAATTGTCATACCATTCATTTTATTCGAGATTTAATGATTATTCAATACATCACATTGAAAACAAAAACTCTTGTGGTTTGGTCAGGACAATATTTGGTTATATTTTAACTATTTTTATATTCAGTTTAATCCTAAACTATATTAATATGCTGGAGCAGTAGGCTAATTAAATATGATCCATCTCTGACCTTCATGGACTTTACTATATCTCTTATCACTGTGTGTGTTTTGTGACTCATGACATCTGCTGTTGTTTGAGAGATCGATGTGGACTGATGTGGTTAAACCATTGCTATCTATCTAGACTTTTTATCTTCTTCCCTCAAGCACACTGCCACATGATTACCAGAACCCCCCCAACCACACACACACACACACACACATGCACACACACACACACACACATACAGGCACTGCAGAGGTGGAGCCTGTCACTACCCCACATCTCCCATCACTTTCATTATTAAAAACAGCAGCTTATGATTTCAGAATGAGCCCAGGCACAGATTTGAATGTTAGAATCTGAACGATAGCCCAATGCATCAGCCGCTTTCAGATTGTTTCACTTTGTGCAAAGTGTCTGAAACCTACTCACTGGGACACTTTTGTTTCCTAGTGGTAGGATACTTTCTGTCTCAACCAATCGCTACTGCTTGGTCATGACGTATGTTACACACCAGAAAGCACCACTTGAGTTCAACATCTTCGCATTCAGCCCTCCTTCTGTTCACTGATTGGTCCACAAAGTCCAGAGTCAGTGGAAACCTAAGTCTACGGATACATCCCTGACACAGTGGTGTAGCTTAATGAGAAACTGAGCGGAAGCACTAGGTGGCGCTGGCCTGGCTAGGAAAATAATGCTTATTTGGCAACCACATCTAGATAGATAAAAATAATGCATATCCTTATTTTGTATTACATGAAATATATGCTCAAAACAAAGATTGCATTATGGAAGAGTGTATTACAGCATATCAGTATATATGTAAAAGAAGAAGATATCTCAAAAATTTCTGTTAGTGTGTTATCCACCTCTCTATTTAACTGTCAAAGTTAAAGTCTTAAATGAAGGAGATAATATAAGTGAGAGCCCTATCCAAAACAATCAGCCATCAGCATTAAACAAGGATCACATATCGAGCCTATTCTAAGACTCAGCACATAAAACATTCTGGCAGTCATTAAGGGCACATATATCAGTTTTGTGGAACACCTGAAAGCAGCTTGGCTCAGACAGAAGGCTGGAATGCAATCAGTTGCAGTTTATTGAGAGGTTAAGATATAGGAGGGAAGCATAGCTTCAAGAAGGAGAGGAAGAGGAAGAAGAAGAGGGAGGAGAAGAAGAAGGAGAAGAAGAAGGAGAAGAGGAGGAAGAAGAGGAAGAGGAAGAAGAAGGGGAAGAAGAAGAAGGAGAAGAGGAGGAAGAAGAGGGAGAGGAAGAGGAAGAAGAAGGTGAAGAAGAAGGAGAAGGGGAACCAGAAGATCATAACCATTGTGAAAGATTGACCAAAGACCAAAGTGAAGATAACCAATTTTAATGATTGCAGTGCACCACATCCTAAAAAACACAATACAGGTTCTGTGCTCAGATGCTGGAGTGGGTACATAATAGAATGAGGCAGAGGTAGTAATAAACAAGTATGTGAACAACCAACAAAGGATGAAAGGGGGAAAAAAGTTAAGAAGTTAAAGGAAAACAATGCTGAAAGTAACACATCAGTCAAAAGACATAATGAAAATAGACACAAATGAGCCATGGATAAACAAAACTAATAAACAGAGCAAAAAATTGATAACTGGTAAAGGTACATCTAAATTGCACCTGTGTGAAAAACATAAACTGGACTGCTTTTAGCTTAGCACTGGACTTCTGGTAGCCTCTGCATCCTTGCAACACAAATAGTGACCTGGTGAGCTGAGGGAGGCTATTTGTCTGTTCGGCCATTCAACACCTACAGGCCGTTCATCCCTAAATGCATCCACACCTTTTTGTGAATGTGCCCCTCCTGTAGTATTCAATCCCGATTGAAGATGGCACTTTTATGGATGTTTATCCAGCGGCGTGGCAGTGGTCCTTCCCTCCAAGGTGTGGATGTCTTAAAAGCCTGATCAATCAATGGTCATCAAGACTGAGGTAAATCAATGGAAAAAGTATGGCTGCATCGGCAGCCTGATTGTAAATGGAGGTGCGTGGGAAGACCAAGCAGTTTTGGGTGACGTTTGTGTGTGTGTGTGTGTGTGTGTGAGAGAGACGGGGTTCTTGGATGAAGGAGGCAATTTCTAATGATTTAAATTAGCAGCACACAAAAGAAGCTCTGCAGTCGGCAGAAAGGCTGAGCACACTCAGCACTCTTTTAGGAAAAGCAACAGTGTGTGTGTGTGGGTGTGTGTGTGTGTGTGCGCACGCACACACACATGCACATGTGAGTTAACACATGCATTGGATGGGATTCTGTGTTTGTATGTGGGTACAAATTACTTTCATGTCCTTGAACAATATCTGACCAAATCTGTCTAACCCACTCTCTCTTGTGCTGAGTGGGTGTGTGTGTGTGTGAGAGAGAGAGACCGTGTGTGTGTGTGTGTGTGTGTGTGTGTGTGTGTGTGTGTATGTGCATGTCCGTGTGTGTATGTGCTTGTGTGTGTGCTAAAGATGGGGTGTAAAGGCAGACATAGATTATGATTGAGAGAATATGCATGTCCAGTAGATGGCATTGTGAATACCAAAAAACAAGGGCAGGGTTTGAGAAAGAGTGCAGAAAAGAGTGGGCAGAGAGAAACTAAGTACAAAGAGAGGGAAAAGAGGAAAATGAAAGGAAAGAGAGTAGAAACACTGAAAGAGAAGAGGAAAAAGCAAGGGATGAGTGAAAGATGAAGGGAAAGAGAGAGATCGTATAGGGGAAGAGTCTGCTGACACGTCTGTTAAATTTACCTCACTGGCTCTTGCCAAACTGTAAACTGATGAATACACTCACAATGTCACTGTAATGAACAAATGTCCAGTTAGGCTGTACAAATTGAAATGGCATTGGCAAAGAATGAATATGAACCACAAATGGATCCCCAAACCAATTCTTTCAGGAGCTGTTCCAAGTGATTGCAGTGGCAAATGCACACTTCAATTCAAACCACATATAGACATGGAGATACGAAGATATGTAAGTCACTTCACTACATGGCCTCAAGATTCATAAAAAATACTTCTTGTGGATTAATGGTGCATTTTATATCATTTTTAATTAAATGATAAAAATCACAGACTTACAGAGAGCAAGTAAAAATGGCAACTTGCAGAAGCAACCAAGGTTAACAAAATTGATAGCACAAAATAAACGGCAATTTGTGATCATGATGTCAGTTTATGAGTCTTCCAGTCATCCCTGTAAACTAGTCCTTCTACATATGATATTTCCCCTTGAGAACAAGGCCTAGAATTTGGTTGATAGAATCAGGTGCTTGATAACATACAGAAAAAAATGGGATTTTAGTTACTTGGCGACAGGTTGGTAATACTGATCTTGTGAACCAAGATGTTTAGTGAAAAAAGTATATCTTGTCACTTTATTCACGTTTCATTCTATCTGACAACCAATAATCTCTCTCAGATTCTACCTCAATTATTTGGGTGTATGTTTTTCTCATGAAACAGAGTAGACTTCAAAATTCATTATTAGGTGCTCTTCAACAACAGCGCATAAGAGGTGGGTATGGTTGGATGCTAGCATGCTCTTCCTCATCCTCCTCCTCCTCCTCCCTGTCGAGGTTGAGCACTGCTGATTGCTGATGTCTACAGTCTTGCAGCTTTGGTTAATTGAGTCCATATCCTGTCATATTATGTCTGTCACTCTGTCACCTGCATTGCATTTGTTGCGCGCGACACATCAGTCACGCACGTCACATGGGGGGACTTTGACGTGGGGTCTCTGTGTGCGTGCTCTGCAGAGAGACGATCTGACTCTGGAAGAGAGGCTGAAGGAAGAGGCCCAATGTCCCAACCACACACACGATAACAAAGATCCACAGGAAGAGCCGATCTACCACCATGGCCACATACTTCCAGTCCTCAATCACCTGGCGGAGAGAAAAGAAAACAAACATGTAAACACTGTGGAGAGAAAAGAAAACAAACATGTAAACACTGCAAAGTGTATCCGGCATCCGTTTGGTGTAACGGTGGTGCACACCCTCTAAAGTTATCATGACACGAGAGGCAATATTGCTTAAACAAAGATCCAGTGCCTGCTTTAGACTGTGCTAGACTGTGCAGTAGGCTCTCACTTAAATGATTAATCTCATTTATCTCATTTAAAGTTCAATATTACTACACCAATTACACCTTATTCCACATCCTGCTGTCCCCTTTTGTAACATTTTATCATTAATTGAATTGCAAACTTTATTTGTCATTTGTAATTACATTGACTTATTTTATACTTTTTAATCATTAATGTTCTATTTAATCATTAATGTTGTATTTCTGATTATGCCTCATTTATTCTTTGTAAATACGTGTGGAACTCCAGAAAGAGAGAGAGATAAAATGGAGAAGATCCAAGAGATGGAAGAAGCAGACAAGTCACGCTGGATGAAAAATGATTCACCCTAAATGAGTTTAGGCACCACAACAAACAGTTCCTTAGCGATACATAGCAGAGGCATTGCACCTATTGACCCCATAACCTTCCGTTCGCTCATTTGCCCTGTCCTTACTTTGAGAGCAGCCATTTCTCAAATGCAGCAGCAGACATCGATTTTCTTAAGAAAACAATCAATGTATCCGCATTTGTGTCTTACAGAGTTCGCACCACTTCGGGCTCTAAGTCAACATGCCAAACACTCCCTCAGGACCTAGTGACGGTGTTGTCTGTTGACACATTCCTCTACTGGTTGCTGACTCATCTGACGCCTGTCTACTTGCCCTGACAGCCTGTCTATGTGTCCCAACATAATCTGCGCTAACAGGACAAGATCCCTTACTTAGTGGGGAACATGTTGCTCTTTCAGATTTAGGATGTCAGTTTTTTTTTTTTTCTTACATGTTCAAGGTCAAGTTGTTATTTTAAGAGGTTCTGGTGTCTAGCTGGTAATGTGCAGACTTTTTATGCAAAGTCAGAAATTTGACACAGCAATAGTATTGTGATGGGGAGGTACTAAGTGTGATATTTAAAGGAAAGACATCAAAAGAGAGTGATGTGTGCAGATCTATCTATCTATCTATCTGCTATCAGTGTCTGTTTAGATGCGCATGGTGTGTACTGTATACAGAATACACACATTTGCCATTAAAGCAAGATAATTAATAATAGTTCAATCATTTTGCTTTATGAATACTCACACTCTGGTCATCGTCGTCCCCCATCATGCGATCGGCAACATAGCGCACCCCATCCACCGCCTCCTGCATGTTGGAGCCCCAGTCCATGCCACCACTGCCACTGCCACTGGCACCCCCACCCCCACCCCCACCCACTCCCCCTGCCCGCTGCCTCAGGTCCTGTGCCGAGGAGAACCCATTGGGCAGGTAGTCCGAGCGTAGGTCCCCCTTCCTGGAGCCCCCCTGGGCAAAGCCAAGGGTTGCGGCAGCAGCAGCGGCGGCTGTGGCAGACGAGGTGCTCTTGCTGGTGTTGTAGAAGTGCCCTGGTGAGGAGAAGGCTGAGGTGAGCAGGGCGGCGGACGAGGCTGAGATAGGCGGTATCTTGGGGAGCGATGGCGCCCCGTAGCCCAGCCCGAGGAGCCCGCGCTGGGCCCGCAGGCGGCGTTGCTGCCTCAGCCGCTGGCGGGCCGAGCTGTTCTGTGGCCGCCGCATGAAGAGCAATGCGGGCAGCTTGATCAGGAAGATCAGCTTGACCCACGCGGGCATGGTGTGTGTGCTGGGCGACCGGTGGTGCACGTTAAGCACACACACACTCGTGATGATGGAGAAGGTCACCAGCACCATGGTGAACATCAGGTACTTGCCGATCAGCGGAACGTCCAGCGAGGTGGGCGGCACAATCTTGGAGATCAGGAGCAGGAACACAGTGAGGGCCAGGAGGACGGAGATGCAGAGGGTCATCTTCTCACCGCAGTCTGACGGCAGGTAGAACACCAGGATGGCCAGGGAGGTGATGAGGACACACGGGATGATGAGGTTGATGGTGTAGAAGAGGGGTTTGCGCTTGATGATGAAATCGTATGTGAGGTCCACATAGGTGGGGTCCTTGGGGTTGACCGTCCGCCTCCCGGGTAGCGCCAGGATATCCCATTCCCCGCTCGGGGTGAAATCGTCCATGCTGGCCACTTCGGACTTGAGGAGCAGGTCGATCTCGGTGTGGTCGTAGGTCCAGGAGCGGAACTTTAGTGTGCAGTTCTGCTGGTCGAAAGGAAAGTGCTTGACCTCGATCTTGCAGGCACTCTTGTAGATGGCCGGGGGCAGCCAGGCAATGCTGCCATTGAACAGCACGATGGCGTTGGTGAAAACCGTCACCTCGTAGGTGCCATCAGCACTGAGGTGGGGGTGGGGAGAGTACAGAAGGGAGGCAAAAAGGATACAAGTCAAGTCAAGTCAAGTCACTGTATATAGTGAGACGAAACAACATTTCGCCATGGATTCAAGTGGTGCGACATTAGGATATATTATCTTAATACATATCATAACATAACATAAACATAAAACTGTAAGGCACAAATAATCAATAATCTTGTGAATACTTCCTGCATATTTATGAAAAACATACTACAGGAAAAAAGTGTGTTTTGAATGCAGATGATGTGAAATGATGTTTTACTATCGGCAAAAGACTAAGATGAGTGTGAGTGATTAAACTCAACAACAACAAAAAATACTTTATATGGACTAAGTCAATCATTTAGAGCAACTAAAACATACCATTATATATCAAATACAGCATATCATATGTTTTTGCCATTCCTCACGAGCAGGCATATACTGTATGTGCAGCACTTCAGGAACACGGAAGATACCTCAAAAAAGGCCTTCAAAAGTTCATTGTGATTTTGTGTAATGCATCAGTGCAGTCTCTAGGCAAAGCAAACTGTGTATGTGATGGACGACACTCACTTGTTGTACAGGACAATGTCGGGCAGCCAGATGTGGCGGGAGGGGATGCGGAGCTTGTCAATGCCATCATACTCAGCTGGGTCCCAGGCCAGGCGGTAATCATTCCAGTTCTGCAAAAGAAAGCACAGACTCAGTCTCTTAACACCCTCTTTCTTCTTAGATCTAACCATGGATTCTCTCACTTTCTCTTTATCTGTACTGTAGACTCATCCAATTAACTGCAATTAACCATCCAATTAACATCCAATTAAGTCTAACTACATCTTCCACTCTGTTTCCACATCATCTTTCTCTCACAGATTCTCACTCTTTCTCATGCTCTCTGTCAGCACCATAGACTCTCTCGCTTTCTGATTCAAGCACTAGACTTTCTCCTCTCCTCTGCAGTTTTCCAAACAACATTTTTCTTTCTCTCTCTCTCTCTCTCTCTCTCTCTCTCTCTCTCTCACACACACACTCCCTCTCTACTTGTTTTTCACTGTTGGGGTCCACATCATAGATTCTCTCTTTCTCCCTCTCTGTCCTCAGACTCATTTCCTCACTTGATCAATGCAACAGACTCTCTTTCTCTCTCTCCCTCTGCCTCTTACCCAATAAACTCTCTCTCTCTCTTTCTCTCTCTCTCTCTTTCTCTCCCTACCTCTTTTTCTCTCCCTCCTCCCTGCTTCCCTCTTTCTCGACACACTACATTATCCCTTATTGCCTACTTGATTACTGTATAAATTGATAATACAGTGAGAAAGGCTGACGGGGATAATAGCCTAAAGTGCATTCTAATTCAGGTTTAGCACCAAGGCCTTTACAGGACTTGATGGACTAATGCTGTTTAATAGATCAGAGGCCCCCTCTCATGCTCACCTGGGTTAGCCAGACGTTGGTGGTCATCACCTGGTCTCGTTCATTCTGTGGAGAGAGAGAGAGAGCGAGAAGATTGGATCCTCACACACAGATGTATATGTGCATACAGTTTATATAGCCGTTAAACACACACATGCACACGCACGTACATACAGTAATATAGCTGAAACGCTCAGCACAAAAAAGAACACTCAGCATATAAAAGTACACAAGTAGACTTCCTCTAACGCACAATATACACTCCTCAGTGAACACATTCATACTCGTATACTCAGTCATAAATGCAGTCATAAAAACACACTCTAATATGTAAAGATGCACAAAAGCACATCGTTTATAGACACTATGCACAGCTATTAAATGTACTCACTCACAGAGCACTCTGCACCCACATTTGTGCAGTGGGAACCCATACAAACATATACTCACACAAACACACACGCACACACACACACACACAGATACTGATGCAGCTGTGTGTGACATTTACACACAGCCTTGACATGGCCCACTAGAATGATGCATGTCGAACTGTGATTGTGTTTCTCTTTTGCCCGCTATCTTGCTTAGATCTATGACACCATTAGAAGAAGACGGCAAGCGCTCCGTCTCTCTGTGTCCTCGTCCTCCCTCTCTCTTAATGGTAAATCCATATGCCGCAAATGAAATGAACCGCCAAACACAGGGGCAGCACGAGCGACACGAGCGTCCGTCCGTCTCCACCCCTGGTGCACAGCGCACCGCACCAAACGGCGAAATAAAACACGACCCGAATGAGTATATCAACCCAGGCCCTGATCCGGTCCTTCTTTTATAGGCCACGACTATTTCAATTACACTGGGAACGGGAGACAATGAGAGCCCATAAAGTGAGGATCTATCTGCCGCTGGGCTGGCCCTGGGTCTGATGGTGACAGTGGTCGCTGTGTAAATCAAGCGCTGGCCGTCCCGCCCCAGACCAGGGCAGCTTTACGGCTGGAGGAAGACGAGGCGGAAGGTTTTCATCTGAGGCTCTGTGCAGCCTGACAGAAGCAGATGCTATTAATGTGGGCTAAAGCTCCACCAGAGGAAAGGGCTCCTTTATGGACTGACTCATTCTCTGATCTGTGTAATGTCAGACTGTGCTTCTGTGTGTGTGTGTGTGTGTGTGTGTGTGTGTGTGTGTGTGTGTGTGTGTGTGTGTGTTGTGTGTGTGTGTGTGTGTGTATGTGAGAGAGACTGAACTATGTGTGGACTAGGGATGTATGTATTAGGACTTCCGTGTCCTGTCTTTTCATGCAGGCTATGTTTCTTTGTGTGCTTGATGTCTTTCCTGTATGTTTTCAAATCTGTGTGTTTGATGTGTGTGTGTGTGTGTGTGTGTGTGTGTGTGTGTGTGTGTGTGTGTGTGTGTGTGTGTGTGTGTGTGTTGGCAGTATCTGATCATATCCTCTGTGTGTCTTATTAGTGTACGTGTGTGTATCTCTCTGTGTATCTGGTCAGTGTCTTGAGGCCAAATGATCTCCATGGTAGCAACTGCCATTAAAGAGGTCTGTTGTGAACTGCAGCCCCAAATATCCACCCCTGGAGTCTGTTAAAGAGGGTCTCATTGCAACGTTTTCACTATGTGCCTTCCTGTTCAAATGTTTCCGAATTGTGCGTTTGTGTGTGTGTGTGTGTGTGTGTGTGTGTGTGTGTGTGTTCAGAATATGAGTCTCTGTGCTCCCTATCTCATATGCTTCCTCTCCTCTCCTCTTCCCTGTCTGGTACCACTAAGGGGCTGCTTGCTCACTGCTGTTTGATCATACCACACAGCAGACCTCAGGCACATCAGAGCAATGCCATGGGCCTCATCAAGGCTGGGTCCATTAGGCAGTCAGATTTCATTTTACTCACAAAGCTTCTTGTGATCTCTCTGTGTTTTTTCTAACATTTGGTTGGATGATTCAAAAGTCCTGGCAATGACACGGGGCCACCAGAAAGCATTATTAAAATTATACTGTAATGAATGAAATTATTTTCTTTCTTAGGGCTCCTGTTGAATTCAATATTCCTCCACTTCACTAAACCCTGTGCCCCCAGATCTATCTATCCACATTATAGTTCTGACCTCCAACCATGATGCAGTTTGTGATTATATATTGTGGCTGTTTTTTGAGTTGCATTTGATTCCTAGTTTAAATTGGACATCTTTTACATCCAATACAAACCACACTGGAGTTGATTCTCCCAGTTTTCTTTGGAATGATCCCAATGTGTGCCTTTAAATTTGGAAAATATTGATTTGTTTACCAATTATGTAAACAAACCAAACCACTCAAACTCACTTTTGTTCATGACAAAGGTTCTTGAGTGAATGAACTCAGCGGTGATGGAACTGAGTTGTTTGTTTTTGTTTTTCGTGTTTTGTTTTGGCTTCTTTGCCAGCCCTCTAAAACCCTAAATAAAAAGGATAATCACAAAACAAATAGAACTTGAGTGTTGTATCTGGTCAAGTTCAAGCCCAGATCAGTCAGCAGTGGTTCTGTCTGAGAGGGTGAAACATCCAGGTACACTCACCACGCTGATAAGCTGGGCCAATGACACCTGCAGTAGGACAGTGACGCGCTCTGTGCGGTTGACGGCGGGGCGGATCAGCTTGTTATAGCGGTCTTTACCCAGAAGCCAGTTCATTAGCCGCTCCTCGGCGTCCGCACATGCGCCACCTGCAAGTGCATTATGGGATAGTGGAGGTGAGATATCACTGAGGAAAGGCATTCTGTGTCACACAGCATCAACAACGCACATCACAAATAACGATATTTATATTCATTCAGCATTCCTTCACTTATTCACTGACCTGCAAATTCACTGTGCACACACAACCACACAAACTTAATCTTCAGTTTGTCTTTATACAGTATGTAAATATTAGTGAATACCTAGCATTTTCACTTGTTCAGTGTTTACAGCTTTCAGCTAAGTCTGCTCTAGAGCTGAAATACAGCTCTAACTTCTCCAGAGAAAAACACGTTGAGAGGTGCAATTGAGAGACTTCAGTGCTCCCAGGGCCTTGAGGTTAACTCTCTTCGAAGCGCATCTGACACGAGCTCTGACCTTTTTATTTCATCTACTTTCCTGTCAGCACCATCTCTTCATCTGGTGATACAGCCCAGGTCGTTCCTGCCCAGTATATTTATTGTCGTGTTCCAACAGGCTGCCTTGGCTTTTAATCCTGCTACAAGGCACATGCTTTACGGCTGGGTGCTGTGCTCGTGTTGCTGACTCTGCATGTTTCGGAAATGAGCGTTACAGCCTGTACCGCAGACAACAACAACAACAAAAAAAAAAACTCGTAACACATAAACGCTACAAGGGGTCTGGATAGCTGGATAACTTTGCTATGGAGATGGCCATTTTCTCCACGGACCAACAGAAAGCTGCATTCTTAACACCACTCTCTGTACAAACTCTCTGTACATTAGAACAGCATGACGTCTAAACTCTCTCGGTGGAAATAAATGTGCTATATTAACTCTTTCACTTAGGAAATAAATATGCTATATAAATACATTTTACCCCCAGAATGTTTCACAAAATTGATTTTGATACAAATACTGTAAATATATAGAATATAGACTTTCCTGTAATCTATCTGAAGTGTAGTCTAATTATGGGCTTTGGTAAACCTAAGGAAATGAAACAGTTTTGTTCTATTCTGTAACCAGTTTCAGAGAAACTATTGTGAAATGACATCCAATTGGATGCAGAGTCTAAGTCAAAATCTTCAAAAACCAGAAAACAATAAAAACGATGACATCATTAATTATGACTGGATAGTGGATAGACTGGATGGACTGGAAGTGCAGCTAACTTGGTCTTGTTCCTGCTTGTACAGCTTTTCTTGTTGGCTCCTCTGCATCCTGAAGACACGATATTGAAAATGTTTTGGTTCCCAAATTAAGCATAAAAGAACCTGACTTGAATAACAATGAACCTGGCCATGCCCACACCACCTCTTGACAAACTGCAGCAAGTAACCTAACTGAGCGTGCTCTAATTGTGAGGGATTAGATGGCCACTTCCTGCTGAAACAGGAAGGACAGGGTGCGTGGGGAAAGACAAAACATGGTGGACCAGCCTTCGCCTCTGTTTGCTGACAGATGCTCTGTAGGCGTGGAGAGGAGCACAAAGAAGCTTTCAGCCCATTTGTTTATTTGTTTGTTTATTTGTTCATTCAGCTGCGAAAAAGATTGTCTAAAGTAGTGTGTAGGCTAGTGTACAAGACAAGCTACTTGCTTGTCACACATTTACAAACCAAATAATTTTTAGAGGTATTTAACATTATTGTTTTTGGAGCAGTCATTAAAGCAAACACATTGGGCAGACAACTAGAGGGGCATCTGGAGACCTGGTAAAAAACAGTGAGGGATTATAATAACTTTGCCTTATATGAGCCTCCATCAGAGTGACAGGGCCTGTAGTCTAGGCTGGCATTCAGCCAAGCCTCAGTTACCACAGACAGGCATAACCCTCCCATGAGAGACTTCTGCACTAACTGCACATTATCCACACTTCATCACTAAAGTCCCTGTGTGTCTATAGGGAGTATGATGAATGTCAGAATAATAGGAGACTAAAGTATGTAGTAGTGTTTTTTTTTTTTTTTGTTTTTATCTTTTTAAAGATATGAATCCAATGTTCAGTTATGGTTCTCTCATGAACTGACCATGTTATAACACATACCAAGATAAAACTTCCTGGCTACATATTTCCTGCTGACTCGAAGTATAGAAAGCTTATGTCTGACATCTGCTTTTTCCATTAGCAAACAATGGAGCCATAAGTAAGGGAGAGTCCATTAGTGATGTAATGTTCTAAAACGGATCATTCTGGTCCTTGGTTGTAATTGGTTGAATCGTGTTCCATGCTGTTGTAAAATCCACAATATAGCACGACTCCAAGCACATTTTGTTCTCGTGCTATATTGCTGTGCATTGGGAAAGTGGATGGTGGCTACGCTTGTGCATGACCTGGCAGCCAGAGGAAATCTATTTCTTGTTATCTATGAATAATTTGCTACATTTCTCGCTGTTGCATCTTCCTTTAATGAAACCATGCCAGGTTAATTTGGTAACCATTTTAGAAAAGCAATAACCCACTCGAGTCTGTGAGTTATGCTTGTTTTATCACGGCAAAGGGGGTTTAACGGCACTTCGCTATGCTCCGCGTTAGGCCTAATAACTCCCTTTGCCGTGGTAAAATGACAAGAACTCACAGCCTCTTGTGGGTTATTGCTTACTTGAAAGCAATTAATCCATTACATCAGAAGTTACTCAGACTCAGTACCACTCAGTCATCACAAAAGATGCAGCAATATGAAACTACACATGTAACAAAAACTCAATAATAAATGTCACAGCATCAGTGAATTTGGATTGTACTTCTGCCATTTCAGGATGGGGGTGAGTGTGTGTGTGTGTGTGTGTGTGTGTGTCTGTGTGTTGGGGTGTTGTGTGTTGCACTGCAGTGGTCATGGCTGACAGATGGATGCTTGTCAGAGCCCCTGGAAGCCTTCGATCAAACACTCCCTACCCTCCATGTGAGGTGAAGGGCAAAGTCAAAGGTGAAAGGTGAGAGGTTAACTGGGCCTGCCCATCACTCTATGAGCCTGGTCCACTCACACATGCCAGTGGTGCCACTAACAGCGACAGTGATTGGCAACACTCTTTTCATGGGAATTTACTGGGCACTGGCTCCGATGAGATGCTGCGTGTATTGCCTGTCTGCCCTCTGTGGCTCCGAAATGTGTTTTCAGGGTTTATGTTGCATAAAGCCATTGCTGGCTAGCCTTTTTACATGAGTGCGCCTGGTTTCATAACAAACTTTTTTTTTTTTTCTATTTCTCTTCTTGGTCAGTGGCGCACTGAGACCCAAAAGCTTTTTATCTGCCACACAGTGTGGCACTGGGTACTACACATTCCAGCCATACACAGTTTAGAAACACTAACGTAGCCTACAGACACACACACACACACACACCACATGCACATATACAAACACACCACACACATATACACACACACAATGTGAGGGATAATAAACTGTGCAGACACAGAGCGGAGATGCACTGGGCATAAAGGCTAAAAGACTGATGAAAGAGACTCACTGGGAGAAAATACTTAGTGAGGCTAAACAAATCGAGCTGTGGGTAACAAGATGAGGGTAATTCAATTGGGCAAAGGTAGATAGACAGCAAGAAGACTAATAGACCGCATGCAGAGACAGATGCAGCCTGGATGAACACAGAAGGGAGAATGCTGAGTTAGACCAAGAGGATGGAGGTGAGTTAGAGAGAAAAACAGACAGCTGTAGAGGGAAATGAGATGGGTGGATGAAGGATGGATTTGTAGTCAGAGTTGAACCGACTGACAAGGAAGACAGGCCGAGGAATGGCGAACAACAGACAGTTAGTGTGTCTGTCAGCAGAAATGTAAAGATTGATATGATGGGGATTGGCGGATGAAAAATTCAGCTGTCTGAAGCAAGAGCAGAGACATAGCACATTGGTGATGGTATACCTAAACACAGTGTCTGAATCCTTATGCCTTCATCTACAATGATCTGTTAAGCCAATCATGAGGTCAAATCATGCCAATATGAAGTCTTTGAAGGTTCAGGGTTTAGGGTCGTAACGGGGTACTGGGTGTCAGCCTGTCTCTCTCTCTTCAGATAAGATGAGTTCTACAACCATGTGATAATAAAATTAAACATGTGCCAAAAAGTAAACATGGCATCCTTCTGCATGGGAAGCACATGGTTATGATCCTAACATGTTTTGTTCACATGATTATGATCCTAACATGTTTTGTTCACATGATTATGATCCTAACATGTTCTTGCTCACAGAGTTGAGCAGAGCAGATGAAACTGTCTTACTTCTTCCAATGAGTAATGCTCCCAAAGAAATTTAACCACAGATGAGTCAAACATGTCTGTGTTGTAAGCATACTCCTCATAAATGGGGTTGCCCTTTCTGGTGTAGCAGGAAAGAAACACAGGCCACCTGGGTGCATCTATTGAAGAGATAACCATTAGTATAATAGAGGTCACGATAAGGTTGGCATTAAGTCAACTAAGTCAATTAAGAGAAGTATGGTTACAATTGAACTCATGAAAACAAAAGCATGAGTGTTTCCAGGAAGCCCTCATTAAGTGAGTTACAGGAATTCAGGAGATGATGGCCATTGGGTTCGCTTGTGCTTCCTCTCTGGGTCTCATTCACCATCATCTTCCTAAGTATTTTCTTATTTGTATTTAAAGAAGAAATCTGCTGTGAATCAATAAATAGCCCTGCTGTTCAGTCACAGTAGGAAAAATAAAAAGGGGCAATTAAAAAAGTTTTAAAAAGTACTGATGACTTAATTTTATCAGCGATGAGTGTAGTCTTTTGTTTTAAGTACTTGTGCTATTGTGTCAGTGATGGCACAAAGAAGAACTTAGAAGCCATCTTGACGAACAGCGGATGAAAATGGACATATTATGCCATGATGTGACATGTTTACAGTTGTCTCTTTCTCAAGGAGTGTGAAGTAAATTTGCACCAGCATGTTCCACAAGGGAATACTAGTCTTCAGGAAGATGGGCTTGTTACTCTGCACACCTTGTGTAGGTTTTGTGTAACTTGTCTCCAGCGTTGTGATTAAAGACTGCAGTCATCCACCAAGTTGCCTGCCTCGGGCAGTGGTAGTGTAGTGGTTAAGGAACCTGGCTAGTGTGCAAGTAGCCTGAAAAGTTGTGGGTTTAAATCCCATGCTGCCACTGCTGTGTCCTTGAGCAAGGCACTTAACCCTAAATTGCTCTAGGGGAGACTGGCCCTGAACAATTGATAGTTGACAAATTGCAAGTCGCTTTGGATAAAAGCATCTGCTAAATGCATAAATGTAAATGTTATGCCTCAGGTTTTTTGACCACATGCTCATGGAGTAAAACAGTTAAAACACACACATATATACACACACACACAGACACACACACACCTGTGTCTAGTGTACTCACTTTAGCAGTATGTAAAAGAGTTATATGGGGTAAAAGAAGTAAAAGAGTAAAAGAAGTTATATGGGGTTGTGACTGGTTCATGGCTACAGATTAAATTAATTTGATTCTGCAGGAGCTCTGTCCATTGTGCTTCAGTGGTAAACACTGTTTCACTCTGCTTCAACCATAGAAAAATGATAAATAAAAAGATAGATAAATTAAACATTTAATTTTAATCACCCAAGTATTCTCATATCCAGTGGTGCTTGTGTTGTTTCAAAATCTGACAATAGGCCTACTGGAGGTACAAAACAAGTCTATACAGAGAGAGAAAGAGTGGAGTCTGCAGCAGAATACATGGTCTGATGAACAGCAGAGTCTATAGCTTCTCATCCCTGGATCGATGCTGGGACTGAGATATAATCTAGAGCTTATCTAGATTTAAAGCTTTTGGTTGGATGAGTAGACTATTACATGAGCACAGAAGCCAAGTAGGGAGTTTATTATATTTGTCAAGAGGACCTGTTCTCTCCAACAAATAAAGACTATGGCAGTGGTGGCATAGCGGTTAAGGAAATGGCTAGCATGCTAGTAGCCCGGAAATTGTGGGTTTGAATCCTGGGTGCCATGCTATACCCTGGAGCAATGCACTTAACCCCAAGTTGCTCAAGGGGAGACTGGCCCTGGTGTAATTGATAGTTGGCAAAATGTAAGTTGCTTTCAATAAAAGTGTGTGCTAAATGTAAATATCTATTACCCTGACAAAAAATATTCCACCTCATGTCAAAATCAATTTACAATATTCAACGAGTAGACAACATTTCAACATTCTGTTGAAACAGTGTGTTTCCCTCAGTCTAAGGTCAACTGTCAGCTGACAAAGATGAGGCAGAACAGAGAAAAATAAATCCCTGATTGAACTAAACATTTCACCCGGCGATGCTCTCTCTGTAAAGATCGCTTTTGTGTCTCCACTCTTTACACACACAATAAGCAAAAAAGAAAGTGTGCCTGCCCGCAGCAAAGCAGTGCTTAAGAGCTTTTCAGACGACCTCGAACGCAGCTCACATCACGGTAAGGTGGCTGCATCCGGATAAAGAGTGGGCCATAACCGGACAACTCAAATGGGGCCAACATGGTATGGTGAGGTTTATGGTGGTTGTCATAATGACAGTTCCCCTTCCGTCACATGGACCAGTACAATTTTGTTTGGTTTAGTGTGAAGCTGGGACAAAAACAAATTGAGACATTAAATTTCGTTGTGATTTTACAGTGAATGCACCAATCATGATTAGGCTACTTAGGTTCGTGAATACTCAAATGCACCAATCATGATTAGAATACTTAGGTTCGTGAATACTCAAATGCAGTCGATGTGATTTACACAGGTTGCTCGGCAAGAACTCTCTGAGAAAGTTTTAGACTCTTATCTAAGAAACGTAAAGTATCATGTAGCCCAGGATACATAAAGCTTCGGCTTCAGTGTGACAAACACCCTAAGCACAAAGCCGTTTTCTCTCCAGTCGAGTGTACTTCACGTCACCAGAATAACTGTACATCATGTTGAACTGTCCCATCAGACTACGAGTTTCTTGAGCGATACCGGAGCCGGAGCTAGCGGATCACTTTTCTCTACCCAAACATCCCCCCAAAAACAACCGTGCACTTACTTTGAATGACCGTAAACACGCAAGCGAGGGCAGTCAGGATCCGCGTCATTGTCGATGTCAAGTGGTCCATGTGCGTCCTTAGTGCGAGGTTCCATTACGGACTGTACCTTAAGATGCCCCCGAGCATCTCGAATTCCCAAAAAGGACACAGACAGAGTCTTGTCTGTAACTCGAAAACTCACGATGTGTATTGAGCGATGGAAAACGCACACCTTTCACAAAACCTGTACAAGAGTGCCGGAGACCTTTCGTTGCTCTCTTTTGGGACGTTACAGTGGCGTAACCAGCCGACCCCAGCCGCAGCGACACCTCGTCCACAACACGCGCTCAAACGCGCGCACTCATGTATGCACCCGTCTTTCCCGATCCTGGCGCTGCGCGCTCCGCACGCGTACGCCGCACCATTTAAACAGAAAATAATCTAGCTCGCGATTAAAGCCAGTCATATACAGATGTTTTTACTTATGAATCATGTCTGCCATACGCACTTTAACGTCTTTTCTGTCTTTCTCTTCTCTGTATTATCGAGAGTCTTGTTCATATTGGATATAGCTATATGTAATCTCATGACCTCATCCAAATGGTGAATGGTAGAAGAAATCGTTTCTGTGCAAGGAGTAAAATATCTGAAGTGTGTTTATTTGTTTGTTTATTTATTTAGTCATTCATTCATTCATAACTCTTGCTGTAATGGGGTCAGTAGAAAGCAGGCTACCAATCTCATTTTACTGTAGACCTCTGGGAGGTTGTGTAACCACAATGATTGTTGTTTGTGAGTGACAGAGTTTAAGGAATCCTGTGCGTGTTTGTAGGTTGGTGATGGTGTGTTTGTGTGTGTATGTGTGTGTGCTGGTGGTGACTGGAGAGCAGGATGGACATAACAGGAAAGTGTGGGCCAAGGGCAAAGGGGGGTTGGGTCAGTGCACTTAATCTGACCCCCATCAGTCATGCTGCTACCTATTTAATTTCCTCATCCTCACACATCGCTCTTCTCTCGTCTACCCCCAGTAGATCCTCTCTTTCCCTTCCTCTCTTTTTCACAGTCTCCCTCCATCTCTTTTCCTCACTATCTTTATTTCTCTTTCACTACTTCACTGTCTCTTGGTCTAACATGTTCATTCCACCACTCCAGTTTTGGGTCATACACGCATGGCCACTCACCCCAATACCACCCCCCCCCTCCCCATAGACACACACTCTAACACACTCAATCTGACATTGATACTACACCAACCCGCTCCCCCCAATCACTCACTTACAGACACATTGACACTCACAAAATCGCTCTCTCTCTCTTTCTCCCTATTGCACACACACACACACACACACACACACACACACACACACACACACACACACACACATCTGACCCGGTCCAGCCTACAGCATCAGCGCCAGCCTCCCTCTCTGGTTCTGCTCTTGAATATCTCTGGCCTGAACCCTTTCATTCCACTCAGAGCACCATTATTCACCCATTCACCGTCTGGATGGGGGACGTCCTCCAAGGTCCAGTCCCCTGATGGATCCTCTGTTGTCTGAGGGCCGCCGAGATTTACTGGGCTCTGGCCTCTGAGAGGGAAAGCTATCAGAGCTGCGGCGGCAGATTTACTTTCACGCCAGAGGCTTAAACAGCCATTATTATGCCTAGCGTGCACGCAGGGCGTCATAGAGACACAGGCAACAGGCACAGACACCAAACAAGCCCAAGGGCTCCGCATCAACCTGAAATGCAATTAACTGTTATCATGTAAGCGTGTATTCAGGCACACACACACACACTCACTCACCCACAGACACACATACACCAACAAACACACACACACACACACACACACACATATACACACACACATACACGCACAGGCATTAAAATACATTTATTATTTGGTTCAAGAGAATTATTTATGAGTTTCTTAATTATGAGTTTTACATTGTGCTTCAGTAGCTTGTGGTGATACACTAGAGAGAGAGAGAGAGAGAGAGAGAGAGAGAGAGAGGGGCCTCAAGACAAACAATGTCCCTCAGAAGTATGTTTATTTTCAATAAACAATTATCTCCTTGTCTAATCAGGTGAACAAAAATCCTGTTGTCACTACAGGGTCTTAGAGAGAGAGCACACACACACACACACACATATGCAGACACATCATCCCGTCATCATTGCCAGGTCTTACACAGATGTGACCTTTCTCTGACTGACTTAAGTGGTTTGAAATTGAGCTGAGCATAATCCTGGATGGCTGGTTGGAAAAAAAAAACACGTTTATCTTTCCTTGACATGGCCATATTACTAATAACATGAAAATGAAGTAGATTATACCAAGGCTGTCTGATTTCTGTAAAGTGGTGTTGCTCTAGAAATACTACGGATGCTGAAGTGCATGTAAACACACTCATTGACCGGACCACACTCACATAGTAGTACTTGTTTTAACCGCTTCCACAATACTACGGATACTGAAGTGCATGTAAACACACTCATTGACCGGACCACACTCACATAGTAGTACTTGTTTTAACTGCTTCCACAATAGTGGACTAACAATGTAAATTATTTCATAAGAGAGAAGAAAGAAGAAAAGGAATGTATTTCCATGTATAGTCCTTACTCATGTGCTCTTACCTCATAACTGAAGAAAATTTAGCAAAATTAATACAGAAACCTTTGTGAAGAGTCAGGAACTTACAGTATATATTGTATATAATGTATCTGCCATTTGAGTATGGGCTATTGTTTTAAAATCGCTACACAGAACACAAACAGACTTCAGTGTTAATAGACAGTTTCTGTTAACAGAGAGCACGGTGAGAACAATCAGTGATACCAGTATGTGCTTATTTACAGATGCAACACAAGGCAAGATAATGACATTTATCTTGAGATTTTTCTCATGAGAAAGCACTGACCTCCAAGGAATTAATTTACAGGGAACTTGTGAACACACCCAAACATTGCTTTGACCAACCCATGTTTGTGTGAATTAACTCAGGAAAATTTTTTTGCCAAGTAATTAAATTAGCTAAAAGATAGGGTCTTTTTAAGAGACAGATGAGGATTCGTTGTCCTTGTCACACACACACACACACACACACACACACACACACACACACACACACACACTAATACTATCAAAAAAGGTCATCTCCCAACCAACCCCCCGACTTCCCAAACCATCTCCCTTTCCTGGCCATCCCCGCGCCATCTCCTGGCCTTAATTATTGAAACAAATGAAACTTATGATTATTTTCCTGTTTTTCTTTTATAAGTATGTTTGTTTGCATGTAAAGCACTTTGTCCTAACTTTACCCTGCCTAAAGCGCTCCTTTAAGAATTTAGAGAGGAGGCTGATGTTGGATTTTCTCCCTCAGCACCTCTGTGTCCACTGGCCAGCTCACTGAGCTCATCTGGAGCAGAGCCACACACTCATCCCCCTTTGATTAAATCGAAGCTCTCAGTGCTCTCCTTTTCTTTGTCTTTCTTTCGTTTTCTGTTTGTCTGTCTGTCATGTAGAGACACAAATGGGTGCATACCATTGCAAGCCCACACACAAACACACACACATTTATTAGGGACATTTATTTAATGATATAGACTTGTAGCTGAATAGTGAACACTTTTTTGTTTGGCTATTAACGGGTGGACAGCACTAATGATGATGAACCTGTGTCCAGGGGTGTGGAGCATCCCTGCTGTTGTAGACATGTGCATGTGATATACATCTTGACTCCAGATGCCATTGATCCTGTTTACTACAGCATCACTGGCCTGCAGAGCTTTCCCAGTCATACCCTCTGTCTATCTCTTTCTCTCTAAGATCATCTCTCTCTGTCACACCGACACACACACACACACACACACACAACCCCCTTGAGACTCCTAGAGAGAGGTAAGCTCCATAATAAGATCACCCCTAATGTGATTTCATGATACCACTGATGCCCCTCTTCTAGCATACCACCACCACCCATTCCCCACAACAAACACACACACACACACACCACACACACACACCACACACACACACACACACACACACGCAGTCCTTATCAGATGCCCTCTGACTATCCAAGGGCCAAGGCAGATGAGTTTATCAGAACTCCGATCCTGTCCAGATTTGTCTGGGTCACAGGAAGTCTCCTCATTACCCAGCAGGCTCCACCACTGCGGTGGAGTGATGGATGATGGCACGTCATCCAGGACCAACACTGTGAAGCGCCGCAAGAGACAGTGAGAGGAAATATGATGAACAACTCGCTTTGTGCCATGTTATCTGTCATCTCTCTCCTCACTTTCAGACTTGACGTTTTTACTCTGTCATACGTTCAGAGTCTCACTCACACACACAAACACACACACAGATACACACACAAATACACACATGCACACAGGATGAATCGGTGCCAACTAAGCATCTGTTCTAGAGTTACAGAGATGAATGATGAACAGCCCTCGTTATTACCTGTCATCTTTCTTCTGATGTTTGAAGTTGACATTTTGTTCCTGTCATGAACATAATTAGCATTTGACTCACACCTCTGCTACATAGGCCAAATAAGAACCTGCTCTGCTTTACAGTTATGAGGACACACACACACACACACACACACACACACACACACACACACACACACACACACACACACACACACAGAGAGTGTGTGAGAGGGAGAGAGAGAGAGAATCAGTGTTGGACTGCAAACTGACTAGGAAGATAAAAAGACATTACTCTCTCTCTCTCAGTCTCTCTCCAGCTCTTTCGCCCCAGCACACACACACACACACACACACAGAGTGAGGCATAGTCATATTGTTCAACTGTTATTCAATACACCACATTTAGTTTCAGTGTTAGTGATTGTAATATTTTTTTTCTGTGTGGGTTCTGGTCATGTGACTTACTCTGACTTCCCTAACTGTTATTACTGTAAATATTCTTACCTGTGGTTGTTTGGCACGTCCTGATGAATACAAAAGACTGTTTAAATGCACGTGGGCAGTATTTAATAAAGCCCTTTTATATTGTTAACAGGAGTGCTTCAAAGTTTTTTTCTGTCTGGTTTTTGGAGATGTGAAAATAAGGAAACACGCTGTCCTAGCCATAAAAAAAGAGGAACAAGCTGGCTCAGCCACTGGTCTGTTCTGTAGGCTATTTGAGAATAAAAAGTCTATTGTATGACTGAATGACCTTACAAAAAACACCTTCAAAATGCACTGTTGATGACCGATAGCTATGCTTACCAGTATGTGGAATAACTTGAGCTGCCCCTCACAATGAGATATTCCTTTGAGATAAGTGGACCTCTAAAACGTTCCTGTTCCTGTATCTTCACATTCCACCAAGGGAATGTCAACTGTCTCGTCAGCACAGAGAGAACCACTCTTTTTGCAGCAAAGGTAAGTGTAGTTTATTACAGTCTAATCAACATTTACTATATGTGAGTGCATCTCAGGGGTCTAACATTAGCCTATGACTTTTTTGTAACCAAAAAGGTTTGGACTTAAAATGTTGTTGCTCAAAGTAAATACAGAGTTCCTAAATGTAAGAATGTTTGTGCTGTGCAAATTATTTCAATCTATGGTGATGATTTTGTTCAGCCTGACAAGCCAGAGTATAATACTAAAATGTCTGACCATGACTGATGGACTGTGTCAGTCTTAAGAATGGAATAAGTGGTTGTTTTTTTTTTCAAACTAGTGTGTAGGAAACTTTTTGTTGGTGTTATATCTGATTAGATAAATCTCAACTGTGCATCTTGCAGTAAGCAGTTTCCTGTTTCCTGTTTCCTGTTCATAATTTTCAAGTCTCAATACTCAAACAAAAATGCAATTATTGGACTATTATATCAGAATTATGGCTCTGCAACAGGTAAGAGGTCACAACATAATACATCTGAATACTTTAAACAGAGACAGACCTCTCAAAATGTTAACAAGAATTTGAGACTAGGCTACTGTCCTCCTAAAAGTTCTCCTATAGAAATATATTGCGGCCATTCACAACATTAAGATGGCAGAGTTGAAAAACTGGTCTGTTGAGCCCTGCATGACTGATGTTAATCTTTTGTTTATTATCTCCATCACCATGGTGATAGCCATGCTATCTGCAATCTTGGCGCAGGTGTAGTGAAGCAAATCAGTGTTTTAAATTTAAAAAACTATTTATGCCTGCTTTGACATCGTTCAGTCCAGACTTAAACAAGGATTCGCGCACGACCTGCCAATCTAGAGTTTTGGATATCTCCCCATTCATTTTGATACGGACTGGTCTCCCAAATAGCTACACAAAGACGTTCCAAATTGGCGGCCATGTGAAGAGACTTGCCTTAGAAGGAGTTTGTGTGGGCGCACTGGGAACAAAGGTGGGGAAGGGTGACTGATGGACCCAGGAGAGGAGTAGTGACTGTAAACAGGTGGGAACTTAGCTGGGCTTTTCTTCCTGCACCAAGACTACCTAAACTCTGTGCACCTGAGGTCGGCTTTTGATTGCTGTGTGAGCTGGTAGTTTTTTTTTTAAGGTATGTGTAAAACCAGTTATCACAATGAGGCACAAAAGTTAGCATGGTGTTATCCGTCAAAATCCTGTTTGGTGAGTACTATGTTTAGGCACGGCAGCCATGAAAGACGGTACACCAAACTATGGTTGGAACTTTTAAGATGTGTTTTGTTCCTGGAATGAGATGTTAGTCACCTGCTTGTTTCTGATCCAAGGAGGAAAATGTGTTGCTGTCTGGTATGATGTTCAGTTTTGTTATGTTTGCTTTGAATGCACTGTAAAGTTTGTATTGTATGTTTGTCTTTTAGCTTTACATCAGAGACTGTTGAAAGGAGCAAACCACTGTTTTTCCCACTCTTTGTTATCATTAGTTAATAATTTGAAAGGGCCATTAGTTTTATTTCTTTAATTAGGTACTACAGCTATATTAAAGGGGGGGACGGGTGCAGGCTGGAATGATAGGCACGTGTGCACGCATGCTATATTGCCATCATCTTGGGCTGTTGGGAACAGGCTCATTTGTATAACAGTCTTAGTGTGGTTTGAAACCGCTTTGCGTGCTGTGGTGTTAAACTTGTAGCAGTGATTCTCACTCTTGTCCAACCTGCCACCCCATCCTCCTATTGGTGTAATGCAGAACTTTATTGCTTTTGATATTTAATTAAGTGGTATTTATTGTTGATAAACTGGATCCTCAGCTGCTCTGAACTTGTGGACCTTGTTGTTCATAAAATATACTCATTCGGTTTATTCTGGTTTATAGTTATTATACATCACCAAAATTGTCTATGACCTGATAGCTTACTTATTATAAATGGAAGTATGAGGCAGAATAATACACTGATAATCTACAATAATCATTTTTGTAAAATATGACTGCCTATTATGTATGTGAAAATTGACAGGCATAGTAGGCTATTGTTAGACAGCATCATATGTGGCTTTGTTGGGCCTATATTGGAAAAAAAGTCCAGGGCCTTTTTTAAGTCCTAGTCTGTCCCTGGCCAGATCAGAACAAACTAAAAAAATTAAATGCTCGTGGTGCATCTGTGTTCCAAGGCTAACAAAACAAAGAAGTAGTAACCAGCAACTTTTGACAGGTTTATAGTGTTGGCTAAACACTGACAAGCATTTCTTCTTTATTTTTCCAGGCAGAAAAGACACCATGTTGCATTGCACTCGATCACTCACTGTTTGCTGCAAGGTCTTTTTATTTCTCTTTCTTGCTGTTATAATTTTCAGCACCTATAAGTCTCAGCACAGACAAAAATTAATTGTGGGCCCCATTTACGCTAACACTACTGTCATTCTTCTGTGGCATTGGCCCTTTGGTGAATCCAGTCATTTGAACCCACGCATCTGCAATGAGAGTTACGGCATTCCCAACTGCGTCCTGGTTGATGACCGTGCCTGGTTCCCCAGGGCCAACTTTGTGGTCTTCCACAATCGGGAGCTAATCACAGGCCGTGAGAGACTTCCGATATATCGTCCACGGCCCCAAAACCAGCGCTGGGTCTGGTTCTCACTGGAGAGCCCTGAGAACAATGGGGACTTGAGGCCCTTTGCAGGTTACTTCAACAACACCATGTCCTACAACCGGGACGCAGATTTCTATGTGCCATATGGAAAGCTTGTGCCAAAGGCACCAGTGGAAGGTATGACAGTGGATGATTTCATACCAAAGAAGAAGTCATCACTGGCTTGTTGGGTGGTGAGCAACTATTTACAAAGACATAGAAGAACATCTGTGTACAAAGAGCTTAAGAAAGTCATTCAAGTGGATATCTATGGTCATGCTGTGTACAAGAGCCTGAGTCCAAGCAGTCTGCTTCCCACCATCTCCCGCTGCTATTTCTACCTGTCTTTTGAGAACTCTCAGTTCAAGGACTACATCACTGAGAAGTTCTGGAACAACGGTCTCTTGGGTGGTGCTGTGCCAGTCGTATTGGGGCCGCCCCGCTCAGACTACGAGGCAGTGGCACCGAAAGGGTCCTTCATCCACGTGGACGACTTCAGTTCTGTCAAGGAACTGGGAAAATTTTTGAAAAATCTAGCAGAGGATAAAGAAAGGTATGCCTCATACTTTGCCTGGCACCTGGATTATACCGTTCAGCGATATACAGGGTGGGACGCAGAGATGTGTTCAATTTGCTCCAAGGCTGACAGCCTACAACCTAAACAGACTTACACAGATTTACAGGCTTGGGAGTGGAGTAATTAAACACGTTTTCACCAAAACAGAGAGTGCCAAACACAAGGTAATGTTTGTGATTTGCTGTAAGATTGATATAAGTATACTGCATTTACTTATACAGTAAATATTCTTACGGTTAGAATCATTTGTGACGGTTAGAATAACTGTCATTTCTTACCTGCATTTTACAGAAAATGACAGGTGAATTATTCTGTGCCATCAAGTGGTTGTTGCTGACTGAGGGGGGTGCACTATGTCATCTGCTGGTAGCCCCAGCCTTGGCACCAAGCCATGGGCCAAGTGGACATTCGTAAGCTTGTTGTAAACATAAAGTTGTATGGTACCAACCACACCTCTTGACCTGTTGTTCTTGATGGAAACTGCAGTCGACAAAGGGCTTCAGACATCCCCGGAGATGTGTTGGTTTTAGGAAACAATGACATTGCTGTGAAATTGATAGCTGCTGAAATTTCAGCGTTGAGCTTGAATTGGTAATCAGCTAAAGATTAAAGATTTCTCTGTAATTATTGTTGGTTGTTGTTGGCTAAGCTGATTGCTTTGAATAATTTACTAAGTTGAAATCAAGCACGGGAGAGTGGGATTCTCAGGTGAATTGTGGCATTAGGAACTCGCAGGTTCGAGACCGGTGCTCTATATGTGTGTGTCACCGATCAGACAATACAGGTTCAGACCCCGGGCCACAACAACACAAAACACTGAACAAGTATACTTAAAAATATAGTTTATTATGATAAATATAAAAGTCCAAGGTCCCCAACCCTATAAAAAAGGTAACTAAACTACACTGTGCGTGAGTCTATGGAGTCCCACAAAGGCCACGGCCAGGCTGGGGGGCAACGTTGCTCAGTCCAAGCCCTCGCAATCGGGATCTGCCCTTTGTGCAGCCCACGCCGGTCCAGGGTGTCCTAGTTGCACTGCGCCGTACACTAGGGTCGTTGCTGAGAGCTGCAAAATAAGGAACAACAATAATCAACAGCAAAACCAGCCGCAATCTAAGCCAGAGTCGCACACACACATAGGGCGCAATCTTACGGCCCTTCAGCAGGGGAGGTTGCGCTCATTAGACACAGCAGCGTCGGCTGCAGCTCGGGTGTGGTGTTTAGACGAACAGCGGCACTGCAGAGCTGTCGGGTTGAGAAGCAGCAACCAATCAGTAGCCAAACGAGCGAGGCATTTACACTCTAACTCATTCACACAGACGACACTCTTACGGCCCTTCGATAACAGAGGTTGCGCTTGTCACAGTCATATCGGCGCCAGCTGAAGCTTGAGTGCGATGCAGGCAGGCAGCAGCGAGGCGATCGAGAGAGGCTGTGGCAACTGGCGGTGTTGGTCAGGAGGTAGCGCGGGCAAGAGAGGCACTCCGGATCCGATTGCTGGCGGGCAGGCGAGAGGTGATGGGCAGCCGTTCGATCACCAGGAGGGACCCAGAGAGTCTGAGCTTTTGGCTTTCTATAGTGAGAGGAGTTACTGCTTTAGCCAATGACTGGCTAATTAGATCATTGGTTGGGATAGTCTCAGGTGTTCTTGTTACCATGTGGTTAATCACATGTGGAAGGAAGCCAACCCATAGATTGGTTAGTGAAAAGATCTAAAAACACTTACAATCTCAACTAACAATTTAGCAATCACTACTAACAAAAGGTTCACACAGTACACAAAAGGGTCAGAGCATTACACAACAAACCAAGTGTATAAAAAAAAAACCCAACCAGCATGATAACATGTGTGCCCTTTGACGTGTGTATGTCTACCTCTACCTCCTTTGTTACAGATTATGGATTTTGATTGTGAGGAAGTGTCTGATTGGTAGTAATTTAAATAAGGTGATAGATTAGTTATTTATAAGGTTGTTGTCGCTATTAATCAGTTGACGTTCAGTTTCAGAGATGATGTTGCATATAAAACAAGCAGTGTCAAAGCATGCTGTGCCCCAGACTTGTATCATCTTTGAAGCACAGGCCTACTGTTATGCATCAATGCCTAATATGCACTAAAAGAAATATCACATTATTATTATTATATCATTATTATAATATTGACAATAAAATGTAATTGTCTTCTTTGTATTGTTATTATTATTAAATCATCATTATTATATTGACAATAAAATGTAATTGTCTTCCTTGTATTGTTTTTAATGGGATAAATTATACTATACTTATAATATACTCCATGCAACAACAAAGATTATGATTTGCTTAAGCCACAGTTACCTGGATTCAAACCCACCTACTAGTCCTCTGCCTGAATTTTACCATGCAAAGTGCATGGCCTTAGCCCTAAGGACCATCCATTATTACTGATGCTGAGCAGTGTTTTATATCTAGATAGACTACTCGTTAAATGTATTTGCTATCACTAATATGTTATATTTCCTAATCAAGCTGGAAATTGGCTATGCTACCTTAGGCAAAGGCTATGGATTAATGTTTTTGGTTGCTGAATATGTGCACAACAGTGTATTATCAGATACATTGGGTTGTTGTTTGGGGGTTGTTAGCTTGCTAACTTGCTAACATAGTTTCAGAAGTGTTTTGAGTTACAATGACACCTTTTAACAACAGCTTAACAGGTATAATTTCACACTAACTTTTTAATAATTTGAGGATAAAAAGACTGTAAATTTGTGAAAAATTCAGAAAATCCAACTGTAACAGACCATCGTAACCCATCAAAACACAACCACTGTTTTAAGTTTGTAGCGTTCACAAATGTGTCCAATAGTCGTTGAACGCTTATGAAAAATCTGCAGACATGGTGGTAGAAACAAAAGTGGTACAGCCCAACGTAGTAGAAGATTCCATGGCACCATGAATTTGGGAAACAGTGGTATTTGATCTGCTATGTGGTACAAGCATACATCGTACCAATGCTAGCATTCATAGTTGTATGGGAAACACATCCCTGGTGAAAATGCACCATGTGCACATAGCTTCTATTCCTTGTATTTTCTTGTACTCTTACAACAACATAATCAAATTTCATATACTACAGGGTATTGGGAATTGTCAACCAAAATTAAGGGTTAAATCCAAATGACCACCTTGTGCTAGCATGACCAATGACCAGAATAAGCACCTTGTGGAGATATGTGTGTAACAAAACTGATACAGTGATACACTGTGTCCGCTCATAATATTGTGGTTCCTTCCCTGACTTTGAGAGAAAAGATCATTTTATGCACATGGAACTTAACATAATTTGTATGAACTTATGCCAAACTTAGGTCAAGTGTGTGTGTGAGAGAAATCTGATTACATCTTGATCTCTTTCCAGATACAGGGAGACAGGGTGTGCCTTCAAATTCCTTCGAACTGCCACAGAATTTATGTCATTACAAATACTAGCACCAAATGGCCCAGCAACCTTTAAATCAAGCAATCACTATAAACGGTTTTATAGACAAATGGTCAGATGTGTTTGTTGTTTATTGTTGCTATAATTGTTGTATCTGTGTGTAAATAAGGTCTACTACGGGTCACCATTACCATCACCATTCCTGATTTTGGTCCAGTAGTTGCTCATCATTTCAGTATGTGATAAAATGGCGAAGAATTCTACTGGAACACACTTAATTCAATTCTAAGCTTGTAAACTGTGTCAGTATTAAAAGTGCTTGTCTCATGCCTTTGGTAACATTGGTTATGTCGCAACACCCCAGGGAAGTACATGTGACAATCTGTGCTGATTCACTTCCTCTGTTCTCTAAAAGCAAGAGAAACTGCCAAGGCATTTGCTTTTTAAAAACTTTTGTATTATTATTATTATTATTATTATAAATGACAGCTGAGGATGATGTAAGATTGATGCTGCCTACAGCAATATGCAAAATCCCATAAATAAGCTATCGTGTAGATAAAATGCAAATTTTCTTGTGGACTTTTCAAGTGAATGTCATTTTTTTTGGTCATTTATTTATCGTTGTTCTTTAAGAGAAAAGGATGAACCATTTTAGCATGAACTTTATCCAGTGATCTGATGTTATTGTACAGCCCATAAAAACATCAGACAGGTCAGACAGGCTTTAATTGCAACATTACAGTGATGATGTAGTAATTCTTTTTTTTAAACACAAGCCAGTCTGTTGTCAGTTGTCACAAGTCAGTTGAAATCTTTACCATTACTGTAAAGATATTTACAGGTGATGTACAATCAGTCACAGTGGCGAGCATCAGAGGGTGATGTAAATTAAACACTCCTCTGGCTTCCTCTTTGATCTACAACTGTATGTGTATGTGTGTCTGTGTGTTACTGACCACTTGCTGAACACCGACCACTATCTCACTCATCTGATCTTCCACACAAGGGACATAAGTTAAGTTGAAATAAAAAAAAAAAAAATCAACAGTACATTTTCAGGTGTTAGTATCTAACGAGAATAAGAACAACTATATTTTTAATCATATCTGCAATCATTCTTTATTGAGATGTAGGAGTGATCACTGACAGCAAGGCCCCTTTTAGTCATCTTATCCTCCTTCACCATTCACTTTACCATGACCTTGTTGGAAAAGATCATGGGGTGAAGGAAAGCTATAAATATGATTCCATAAGGACAACAGTGATTTTAAGAGAATCTGAGTCCACTTATACTTAGGGGAAGACGGGTGTTATTGATTTGTACCAAATTGATTGGTTGTTGTTTCATAGGACAAGAAATTGTGAGGTGAACCAAATACACACAACAGATGCGCAACTCAACTCTCTCTTCAGGTGTTTTCCACAGACACCCCACACAGTATTACTGTAACTGCATCATGGACAACCAAACTTTTCTTTCCCTGGTTCAGGCAACTTGAAGCAGGGGTCGGTGGGGGATCCTCTGATGGGGCTGAAGTCTGGCGGAGGTGTAAGTGAAGAGGAATGGCTAATCAGAGAAGTGCTGGTGTAGCAGAGTGCTGCGCTGTTCTCCGCGGGGCATCTATCAAACAGGCAGTTCATTACCTGGAGTGCTTGGCTTCTATAACGGAGGGGCCCCAGGACTGAGCACAAGTATCGATTTGATCCCTCTGTGCACACGACTCTGCAATTCACACATACACACACACACACACACACACACACACACAGTGTTTTACGGTGCAACCCATGTTAATGCCTTCATGGTCAGCACGAGGTAACAATCTTAAGTGTGTGTTTCTGTGTGTGTATGTTAGAGAGTGTGAGTGTGTGTGTGTGAGAGAGAGAGACAGAGCAGAGAGCACGTACATGTCACTAGCATGTTAAAGTTCACCCATATGTATGTGCAAATGTGACAAGGTCGCCATGAACGCCTATATAATTTGACATCAGCAGAGACAGAACAAGACACTAGGGCCATTAGGTAACGACTGCCCCCATAAACTGTACATCTTGTTACTACTGTAGCACACTGTTGCAGAGGTAATATGCCTTAGTGTTGCTCATTTAGTGCAGGGCTTTTTTTTTTTTTTTATCCGTGTGCCTCTTAAACCACCTATTAGCCCAGGGGCTCTGTAATAAAACCTGCATTACTCAGGCGGGAAAGAGAGGAGAGAGACAGACAGAGAGAGAGAGAGAGAGAGAGAGAGAGAGAGAGAGAGAGATGTCAGAGTGATGCTGAATGATTGGGGATGGGCAGATTCTGCTGATGATGCCTTAAATTTAATATAGAGCAAAGAAGGTGGTGATGATGATGGTGGAATGCTGGTAGAGGTTGGTGGGGTCAAGGAGGACGTATTATTACCTCCTCTGTATGTGTGTGTGTATGTGTGTGTGTGTGTTTTGTGAGGGTTCATCATCCATTCCCCCACCATCAGGTGACATTTTTTTACAGGCTTGGCCCAATAACTCACCCAGCCTCACTTCACCCTTATGACCCCATGCCCTAGTTCATCTCCATCCCCCAAAGACTAGTCCCACACACTCTCACACACACTTAAAAAGAAAAAAAGATATATGTGCACACACTGTTTTAGCTCCCACTATATGATTTCCTCTCACACAAACTTACCTACCTAGCTATGATCCCCTGAGTGTGCATGTGTGTGTATCTGCGTTTGTGCATGTGAATACCCATCTCTCACTCTCTCTCTCACAGACACACACACACATGAGCATTCCTGCGAGAGCTTGTAGATCTAGGCCCCTAGGGGTCCCTGGATCTCAGTTTGAGAACCAATGGTTTATACTGTAGTCTTGAGATCTCTGTAAATGTAAATACTAGTTCAAGAAATTCAACTTTAATGTTTCGTTTCCAGCTTTAATGTTTTGTTTGCTTTGTTGTCAGTTTTTTTTTTCTTCAATGTAATGTGAAGTATGTGAAGCGTTGGTGAAAGACTGCAATAAAGTAATAATAATTGAAAAATAATCCTCACACGTGATTGTTTTCTGAAAGATATAACTTGACTGTTACAAGTCCAACAAGACTCAGAGAACCCTAGCGAGCACTGACTCTGAGAGAGAATTCAGGAATGAAAGCACCAGGGCAATTCTTACAGGAAGAATCCATGATAAATTCAAAAGTGGTTGTAAAGTAGACTGCTTCTCTTGTTGAAATTGACTACAGTAGTTTCAGACATGTAAAATCAATGTAAATTGGGCAACCTCTGCCCTGATCATAATCCCATCGTACTCTAATAGACAATTATTACCTTGATCGGTGCTTTCATATATGCAAAAGGTTAATTTTGATTTACAATAAGACTAATGTAGTATTCATGACAGACCTCACGACAGCCATATTTATGGAGTAGAGAGATGTGGTGAGCATGAAGATGAAAGAGAGTTGCCTCACAAACTGAGGCTTGGGACAACACAAAAGGATTCAAGAGCCTTAGGTGATTGAAATTTGAGTTGGCTTTGAGGTTTTGTGAAACTGGAAGCCACGTGCACACACACACACACACACACACACACACACACACACACACACTTATGAGGACACAAAGGGAGGATTACCTTGGAACTGTAGCCGGTAAAGATGAGCATTGTCAAAAGGGTCTCCTCATCCTACTGTTGAAAGAAGGTGGAGAAAAGACGGTAACCTCTTTCAAGTGTTCAAGTGTGTGTATGTGTGTGTGTGTGTGTGTGTGTGTGGCAACCCCTGCCTTTTCTGACAGCCTACAGAAGAGATTCATTAAGAATCATTAAACTCATTCGGATTAATAATAACTCAGCCTCTCTCAAGGACGTGCCTGTCATTAGAAGTCCAACATATTCATTACTAACAGTGTGTGTGTGTGTGTGTGTTTCTGTGTGTGTGTGTGTGTTCATTACTGAAGGCGATGGACTTTGGAAACTCATTTTGCACGCTAGCCTAGGCATCACAGCTTTTGGACGACTAAACAGGACCCTATAGCATTCAGTAATGAGGAAAGATGTCCCTATTAACCTTGTGGTCAGGTGACAGGGATCAATGGATGTTGAGGAAGCGTTGTGTTTTGTGACATTGCTAAGGGGAAATGTCCACATGTAAAATAACAGTTGCTTTGAATGGAAATGACTCCAGGCCCATTTGTAAAAGGAACTATTTGAGGTGAGTGGAGTAATATTGAGTGCTTTGACTGGAGCACTGCGTAGGAGAAATGTAGGTTCCTAGACCCAAAGGGGAAAATTATAGATCCAACAAGATTTATCTTTTTCTCTACTGTGTGTGTGTGTGTGTGTGTGAATGTGTGTGTGTGAATGTGTGTGTGAGTGCATGAGGGTATGTGTAATGTCTTGGGTACGTGTTACAAACCAAAAGGAGTGTGTGTGTGTGGTGTGTGGTGAGTGACTGAGTGGTACCAAAAGCTCAGCCCTGTCTTCTGTATTAACGGACCACTAAAATTGATCCCTCTTGTCAGCTGTCACCATGTTCAGGGCTGCAATTTAACTGATGGTCTGTCATCCAGTCAGACAGGATTGGAGTCAATCCAGCATCCTCGAGATGAGATCTCAATGAGTTTCTGTGTGTGTGTGTGTGTGTGTGTGTGTGTTTGTGTGAAATACATAAATACAGAGAAAGAAGAGTGAGAGAGAAAAAAGTGGTAAACTAAGAAATGGAAAATGAAAAGGTATATTTTGTACAAGTTCATGCTTAAACAGGAGGATTTCGGAGAAAGTCATTTTGACAAATTTCCACTCGTGTCATTCTATCTGAGAGATGCTAAATGTTCTGTTTCACACACACACACAAATATATATACATATATTCGTTGTGTCAGGGAAGCAGTGGAGACCAGATGTCCTCTGACAAATATACACACGTATGCATGCACACACACACACACACACACACACACACACACACACACACTAGGTTTACAAGTACAGTCATGTTAGTTTGAATTTAAACCAGACTGACAGGGACACTCATAAACTCTGATGCTTCATGATCTCTTGCCCCTCCTGCATTCAACTAGACTGCTGAGACACAAAGATGGATGGATTGATGGATGGATAGATGGATGGATTGACCATGACTATCCTCACCACACAGCAGAGCGTACCACGAGGCAATGAAGGCATTTTCATTACCTTACTGTTTAATCAATCATATGCAGTCAGCATAGACAATCAGTGATCCAGCTTATGTATATTAAAGAGTATACTAAAGAGACAATAATGTGATGAAAAATACACAGCCTATACTCAGACACAGACATCATAAAAGGAGAACAAAAACATAAGGGAATGGGGGGGTTGATGTACAAGCAACACAGGAGTCTCCTCTGGAGTCTCTTGCTCTGGAGCCTTCGGTTGTGAGTTACCATCATAGAGTTCCCATTCCCAATCTTACCAGTACATGCATTTTGAAAGAACATCCTCAATGTCTATTACTGAATACATGAGTGCACTTAGGGTGGATTTCTTTATGTTCAATAATCAGATGTTGAAGTTGAAGTAAATGACCAACATGGGAAGCCTAACAAGTAAAAAATGTGATATGCGATATGCAAATCAATCCATAGCTCTGTTGTTTGAAGTCACCAAATACTGTCGGTAGGAAATAGAATGAGAAAATTTGATACAACATAAACCTATTAGTGAATGGGGCACAGTAACTTACTTTCAGTTTCATTTCACTATGCCCCACTCAGTTAACATTAGTTATCGGTTCATTATTCGGTCTATGTTGCATAAAATATCCTGGGTCTTTTTCCTACAGTCAGTATTCAGTGACCTTGAACAACAGGCCTATTGACTGCTTCACACCGGATTTCTCCTTTAAAACATACTGTGCACTTTTAACACCCTGTAGTTACATCCTGTAATGAAAGAAAGACCCAGACCAAGATGAACCTGAAGGTTCACGAGCCAATAAACTCCAGTGAGCAGTGGGCCAGTCTCATGTGAGCTGAACCAAACTGGGGTCAGAAAAAGGGTTAAACCATGATCAATAGCCATCAATATGTGACTGTGGAAATGGCTTTTATGACCGTGCCTTTGCAAGTGACTCAGACGCCCACAGAGGCCCACAGAGATACATCTCTGGCTTCAGAGGCATGCGCAATCGAGGCGAGTCATGCTCTTCTGTACACAGCCATGTACAAACAATGCCCTTTCAAACCCAACCACTGATAATCTTGTATCTCTCTTAGAACTCTGGTAAGTACACTGATCAACAGTGGCAGTTTTACAGTCTTGGAACAACTGAAGAGCTAAAGCTGCAAGAACTAACTGTGCTAGCAACCTGGGAGAGAGGTATTTATGCACTGGATGCTGGACGCTGGACTCACTTTAGTCAAAGCAGTTAGGTTCTGTGTATTTTCTTACAGGTATAGGTTCTTACAGTAGGTATTGAAGAAATATCTCTTGACCTGTAATGGTCATCACTTTAATAATGTGTGATCTTCTGCTTTCTGTTTATTGGTAGCACAGCGCTACAGATGGCTCCTGTGTTACCCCGTGGAACAACTGCAACAAAACCTGACCCCTACTGGTTATATATTTCCAGAAAATAAATACCTCATTTAAGCCAAATTCCCACTCAGAATCACCACTTTGTTGTTTTGAATGTACCTTGAGAAATAAGGGAACTCGCCTGACTTGAGCACATCAGTATGCTAGCAACCATGAAAATAAACAGGAAATGCTCAAATGTTTGCTGACTCAGTCCAGCAAACAATAACATGACCAAGAGATGCCCAGCTGACTCAATTGGGGCCATGCTGGCACCTGGGAGAGATGCTCACAGAGCAACTAAACCTTAATAGGCACATGGAGGATGGCATCTTGGCAGTCCTATGCATAAAAATTACTTTTTAGTGTTTTAATGTATTTTTCCCCCCTTGGATCAAGTCTGACAACTCTAGAAGGTTGTCACTGAATATTATCATTGCACACCCTTTACACCTCATGGGCCGTTAACATGCCAAGAGTCATCAGTTTTATATGAATGGAGGTGATATTTAGAAATGAAAAGTGAAGGGAATATTTGTCGTGCAGAGATTATGTGCCATTAGACGCGGCAGGAGTGATGCACTGAATGGCTTTAGTACTCTCTGCGTGGCAGCAACTCTAATAAAGGATCTGCCATAGCTGCTTTAATAAGCATGCTTTGAAAAGAGCCATCTTTAAAAACCTCACATTAAGATGTCTAAATGGACGATGAGTGGTTTTACTTGGGCAGTGGCCTTAGGAGACCCCAAACTGCAGGAGCTCTTTGAGGGAGCTGAATGCCACCACAGGGCCAGATCCCACCCAGATTAGGGCCAGATGCTGAGGCTGGGAGCCAAAGCCAGATCACAGACAGATCAATTTGGAACAGACTCAGAGACTCAGGAGATCTGAGGTCATCTGTGGTCAGTCAGAGAGAGTCTAGGGAGGAAAACACACACACACATGCACTCACATACACACACACGCACAGACACACACAAGTTATCACATAATCTGCTGCACCTGTATTTCTTTTAACATGTTGAGATATCAGTGTGATATGTCCTATGCTTCTGCAACAATACTTCCTAAAAACTGTCATGCCAAACCGTATTAAATCAAATGGGGAGACTGCTGAGATGAGATCAGCTTTGATCACACAATGAACATAACAAAAAATGACAGTGTGTGTTTTTTTTTTTTTTTTTTTTCTAAGAATGGCTCTTCTCAGCCTATAGTAGCTGATCAGTGAGAGAACACACACACACACACACACACACACAGGTGTACACACACACTGTCTAATTTAACCCTACAAGCAATTAAGAAGGTAAGTGTATTTAGTCTCTTTGCTTCACAATATTAATTGAGTGTAAGTGTAGGTCTGTCAATAAGATTATTATTATTTATTTTCCTATATATAGTGACAGTGTTTCTTTCTGATGTGATGTAGGTTGTGTGTTGGAATACTGTCACAAAGGCTCAGCATTCCATACCACCCAGGAAGGTGACAGGCATCATGGCCTCTGTCGTCCTTGTTGTGTGAAATTGAGTTTGATTCCCCGGGACCCTGTCTTATTTCCGCTTGCCAATCTCCGGGGAGATAAATTACTTTCCTGTCTGCCTGTCCAGTTTATTTTTTGGGAGGTGTCCAGTGCAGCACATCTGCCATAGGAGAGATTAGAGGGTCAGAGAAGACTCACTCCAACTTGTGGTTGTAATGTGACTACAAAAGTAACAGAGCACTGAACATTAAAACACAGAACACATGTTCTAAAACTGATTTAAGAACAGATAAAAGGACATCAGCAGTACACATAACATTACACTGAACTATCAGCATTACACTGACTTCCTGAGTGTTGAACTGAACTGATGTGAATTAATTCAGCTAACAATACGAGGCATCTCTTGAGCAGTATCATTCTCTCTCTCTCTCTCTCTCTCTCTCTCTCTCTCTCTCCCTCTCTCTCTCTCTCTCTCTCTCTCTCTGCATGCACAAATCTAACACAAAGGCAACAGGCCTGGGACACAGAGAGGAAATAAGGTCTTGTGAGTCTACATGCTCCGATCTTCCGACAGTGGTCCAGCCACAGATATCTGGGGCAGACGGATCCCTGCAAGCTTGGCTTGTCACCTCTGATAAGGTGCGTGTGTACATCTAAGCCTCTCGTGTGTGTGTGTGTGTGCGCGTGTGTTTCTGCATGTGTGTGTGTGTGTGTTTGTGTTTATGTGTGTGTGTGTGTGTGTGTGTGTGTGTGTGTGTGTGATCTCACTGATCAGCAAGTGAGTAAATTGGATGTGTCACAGCTTTCAGTGCTCCAGATGGAGGCCTGGTGACCCTCCCCGCTCCCCCCAAAGCACACACACACACACACACATACTACTCCCCGGGGAATGGTCTGTCCAGCCCCTGCCTGTGAATCACAGGTGGAAATGACACCTCCACGCCACATGCACCCCAGCTCTGCTACCATATGCTGCCCCCACACTCATTATCAAGTGAACTGACCACCCTTGTCTCTCTCTCTCTGTCTGTCTCCCCCCCCCCCCATTCTCTCTCTCTCTGTCTGCTTGTTCTCCCCTCTCTCTTTCTTTGTGTCCTTGAGTTGGAGCTCTCAGCCTCTCTTTATATCAATATCTCTAGGTTTATTCTCTCTCTTCTTTCTTTTATCTTTCTTTCTCTCTCTCTCTCACTCTCTCTCTCTCTCACACACACTGTTATTTCTCTCCCTCTCTCTGTCTTTCTTTCTTTGCGTCTCTACATGTAATTACAAAGTTAAGGTCACATTTGTCACGTTGACAGAAACTACCTTGGAATGTTGTTTGCAGAGAAAAGAAGACATTCCTGGGGAAAATAGCACTGCAAAACAAACCAAAATACAAATTTACTTTCAGATCAGATTCAGATTTAATCAGTCTGTGTCTGAAACAGTATAGCTTTGCTTTGGTTAAAAGTCTAAACGTATTTTACGAAAGACGAGGACAATTACTTTTCCTCTGTTGCTATCCCTCCTCTCACAGAGCCAATGTTCTTCCCTTTGCCCTGCATAGCTTTATGTAAAGCAAAAACATTGCCAGGTGTTACAATATGGCTTCAATACATTCATTAGCTGTTTCTCATACCCAGTAGGCTTTTGAGGTCACCTGGAAAGACATACATCTGTACATCTCAACCTAAGACATGTCTATAATTGAACTGAGTTTATATAGATATTTATAAATTGCATATATACTTACATATTGCATTATACAATATACAAAGCCAAATGTACAAAATGTATTTACTTTTTTCAAGACACATTGCATGTGTAGCCTTTTGACAGCCATCCACTGTTTTAAATTAAGATATGTCTATTTAGAAACATATCAATGCACATAAATGAAGCATTATAAATGCATTCATAAGAGGTTGTAATGTATTCATAAGGATTTATAACTAATTACATTAGTAGTCATAATTGTTTATGCATTCTCATGATTGCACTCATAAGGCATTATAATGTTATCAGATAAGCCTTTACAACTTGAAGTGTATCAAAGCCATATAGGCTTCTTTGGCCTTTTGATACAGGGAAGCCTAACACTTTACTTATTATTATTATTGTAATGGTGCTTTATTGATTTTCATGAGTAATTATGTGTTCATCTCACTACTTAGAATATGCATTGAGCGCTTGTAACTCTTCATTATCTGGCATGAGGACTTGAACATATTAAAGGACTGTTACCAAATTGAAGCTTTATAATGCTTTGTGATACTTCCAGTTGTAAAGGCTTATATGATAACATTATAATTAGAATGTATAAACAGTTATGAGTCATTAGAATGTATAAACAGTTATGAACACTAATGTCATTAGTTATAAGGCCTTATGAATACATTATAACCCTTTATAAATGTGTTAATAATGCTTTATCTACTGGGTTGACAGAAAGTGTTACCAAAACATCTTTCTTTCTTGTGTATTTTTTTAATTAAAAAAGTGCCTACAGTAGCTTTTGTACATGTTTCAACTGGTCCACAATGACCTAATAAAATGAGAAAATAATTTTTTTCTAGAAAATGTTCCATTTTCGTTGTCAAGAACATTAAGTAGTGCTCGGCCAATGGTATAGCATTGTACCACATATACCACTAATTACAATAAATACAATGCAAGTCTGAGGGTGACTGCCATGTGACTACGCTCATGACAACTAGAATTCAACAGAATTCCACAGAGCACCTTAACCTCTATATGACCTTTAACAGGTTAGCATGACAGCCACACACAAGCTAAGCACAGTTCCGACATTTAAAATGCTAAAGCAACACAAAACTTTCCTCATCTCCATATGACCTTTACCAGGTTAGCATGACGTCCACAGACATGCTAATCAGTACATGAGGGTGCACGTGGCTCATGTGATTTCTCAATCAGTCTCCTGCCAGGACCAGTCTGCTGGTGCCCAGCTCCTGCCAATCACACGCCAAGGAAACCGGGGCACGCTGGGCTAGTGAGAAGCTATCCCATAATCCCCTGCACTCAAGGAGAACGGACACGGACAGTCTTGTCTGTCGTGTTTGTGTTTATGAAAGAGGAGGAAGTACAATGATTTATGGGTGCTGATGTGATCAGAATCTAAAAGAGATGATGAGAGGACATCAGCAAAACAACGGAGGACGGCGGAGGTATTAAGTACATGAGATTTGCTTGGCTACAGCAGATACTGTTTTTAAGTGCATTGCAATGGCAGCTTATTCTGCTCCCTCTCTCTCTACATCCCTCTCGCATTCCCTCATCTGCCCTTTCTTTACTCTTCCTCTTCCTCTCTCTCTGTCCATCTCTCTGTCAAACCTCTCTTAAGTCTAGCTGTGAAACAGCACAACCACAGACATAACTCCCTTTACTGACAACTGGAGATGTTTACATGGACTTTGATGCGTGGGTTTGGCTGCTGTGTAGCTTACCTGTCAGTTTTATCTCTGCACTAGTCCAATAACCCCCTCCACCCTTATCCCCACCACCCCCACTTCCCTTTAACCCCACACCCCAGCTTGCTTATCTGTCAGCACTCCCTCTCTCTCTCTTTCTGTCTCCCTCTCTCTCTCTCTCTGTCGTAACTCAGAGCTTAGACCTGACTAAGCGCTCTGTCTATCCTGCTTTCTTCACACCCTCTCTTGTTCCCTCACTTACATCTCTCTCTCTCTCGTCCTCTCTTTCCCCTTCAACTTCCTGCTACCTGGACAACTCACTCTCTCTCTACTGCTTCACATCCTGACTTACTGTGTCCACTTGTCTGTTACCTTGATCTCTAAACAGCTTTCACTTTCTTTCTCTCTCTTTCTCTCTCTCACACACCTCTCTCTTCCACTCCCTCTCTACATGATTCCTGTCTCTCATCTCTTCCCAGCTTCCTCTTCTCCTCTCTCTCTTTCACTCTCTCTTTTCATGATACCTGTCTCTCTCTCTCTCTCTCACTCTCTCTGTCTCTCGCCTTTCGGCCTCAGCCCCATGGCGGTTCTGCTATGATTTAGAGTGGATTTGTCCTCTTAGCTAATTGATTTAGGCCGGCCTTCCTTGCCTCATTGTCGGGCTGTCAGGCCCCTCTCTGGCCCTGGGAAACTACATTAGCTGGAGGACTGATAAATGGTTGGCGTAGCTGCCTCCTCTCTCTCTCTCTCTCTCTCTCTCTCTCTTTCTCGCTTTCTTTCTCTCTCTCTCTCTCTCTTGGGGTTATCAGAAGGCTCACCACTATCTTCTCACTGCTATATACACATGTGCATACTCTGGCACAAGCATAGGCAGATACATTATACATGCTCTTGCATACGTACACACACACACACATACACACACACACACACACACACATACACTTACTTGCACACTTCCCTTTCTCCGGGTGTTGGCCGCGCTAGGAAACAGATGAGCAAATAGTCGTTGGCTGGAATCTGATTAGGCTGCTGCTTACTGGGTTAGAACTGAGAGCAGAGACGTGGACCAGACCTACTCTTACACACACACATCACACACGCACACACACACAGACATAAACACACACACTCACTCACACAAATACACACGCAAACACACACACACAGACTCACTCAAACATACACACACACGTAAACACACAAACGCACATGCAAACACATGCACACACACACACACACACACACACACACACACACAGAAAGAGAAGGCAGACAAGCAGGGAGGGAGCGTTCCGTAGATAACCATTATCCAATAAAGGCATCTGAAAAGCAGACCCCATTACTTTATTATCCAGCAGCGCCAGCTTCGTGGAAAATACGACACACACTACTCTTTGCAGTGTCCTAACAAAGGAACCCTCTCCATGACCGCAGAGGTCAAAGGCCACAGAGTGTGACACAAATGACCTGCTGAAGTCATGTATGCAGCGCCAGAGTAAGATTGAGATGAAGTCTGCAGTGTTCAGTGCTTGGTTATTTATCTGTTGATGATAATGACAGAGATGTTTTTTTATTTACATGCATGCAAGATTGTAGGGACTGAGTGGAGGAGTGTTCCAGGATTTTACACACACACACACACACACACACACACACAATTTTAATGCACATTGAGTTTCTCTCTATATGTATCTCTCTCTCTCTCTCTCTCTCTCTCTCTCTCTCTTTCTCTCTCTCTCACACACCACACACAATAAAAGATATTCCAACCCACCAAGGCTGCAGTGGTAAGAGACAGTGAAGATGGATGCTATATATTATCTTTTCATGGCCACCGGTTCTCCAAATGTTTTGGCACAGACATGAAGGTCACCCCCAGCCAAGGTGACATTTAGCCGTTTAATTTACGCCCAGCCAGAGAGGACAGCACTCGCCTGGGACGCATTTAGGGAAACACTTAAGGAAGAACACAGGGTCATCCCCAAAGTGATGAGAAGAGGATAGTCTCTCACTGATGCCAACACTTCAGCCGAGTACCATCTCACACCATTTTTCATCCTAAAATATCCTTGTACTTTTCAATAATTGTGAGCCCTCACCTTGTGTCAACAAGCACTCTTCTGATTGTTACAACCTCCTAATTTACCATTCAGCACATTTCAATTGTTCACTGTTGCCCCCATACAGATTCATTACCTACTACTGAACCTGCCACTGCTGTACTGATAATGCTAAGAGCAAGCAGTCAATTAATCAATCAATCAATCAATCATGCTAAATGAATAAATATTCACCTTTAAGGATAGGAGGCATGCAATTATCTGTAGATCCATAGATCCATAGAGTGGATCAAAATTAACATATAACTGTCTCTTAAGAATTGCTTTTGTGGAGTTTTGTTAGCTTTCAATTACGTTGACAGCAGCACATGGTAATATTTAACTGACTTGCATGTGTATTTGATACGGCACCACAAATGATACTACAAGACAGAGCCCGGTCACTTTCCTATAGTGTACAAATGTAACCTGTGTCGTCCTGCACGGTCCAAACCTGCACACACCCTGGCTCAAACTCTCAGCACCATGGACTGGGAGTCAAGCATGCTAGAGAGTAAGCTAAAACCCTAGGGTGCTAGTTTCACTCACTAGCACATCTCTTAAGGTGTTGGAAGAGCTTACAATTGTGTTAAAGTGTAACTGATGTTTAATACATTATGTATATTTGTATGATGCGCTTGAGGAGGAGTAGTGATGTCACTAACTGACAATAACTGATTGATGTAGGTTTGATTCCCAAATCCCAAGTTATGGGTCCTTGTGACTTTGGAAAAAGTGTCTGATAAATACTAGTCAATTTTAGGGAAGGCAAGGCAAATTTACTTTAATGTTTTCACAATGTTTTTTTTTTCAGATTTGACAAATTCCTTCAGTGGATTTCTCTCTGAAAGGCTATTTTTGCATTTTTAGGAAAATAAAGCACATATCAATGGTAACGACAGGGTTGGAAATAAGGGGCTTTCATAACAGGAAATAAAACGAAGACAATACATTATTGCAACGTATTTCGTATTCCTGTTTTAATAGCTTATGATCTTATTTACTCCTGTATGTATTAAGAGTAGTTGATTTTTATTGATTTCTGTTATATACCAACCTGGTTAAATAAATAAACTGAAAATAAAACTGTCTGTCTTTTATTTGTGAAAGTAAAAAAAAAAACTCCACCAACAAGTGCACTAAGCTGAAACTTCTATCAGCAAGCAACATTTCCGAGAACCAAGAGATAAAAATCGCTATGGCCTAATGTTGTTGAGAAAATCAGTCCAACACGGACTAAATGCCTTGCATGGTGAGAATGAAGTAGGGAAATTACAGTAATGCTTTTATCTCTGACCATTCGTCTCCGTTTCTGCAGTATCTCTGCATCAGCGCCTCTGATAGCTGACTGGGTGATTCCATGATTCTACGCTGTTGTGAAGGTCACTCATTAACCTCCAGTCTGGTGGTGAGGAGTCCAGCTGGGGCTGCAGGTCTGTCGAGGGCTCGCCTCACATCACATCAGCGTGACGGTGGTTGGGTTTCCATCATGCAGACACAGACGCCAGGTCACAGCTGAGAGCCAGTTTGCCCTCGTTTTTCTTCCAGACTTTTTTTTCTCTCATGTCTTTATCTTTTTTTTTCTCTGCTTTTCTCTTTGATTTCTCTCTATGCTGCTTCACCTTCTGCCTTTCACTGTTGCTTGTTGCTTTGTTTCTTTCTGCCTCTCTCCTCTCTCTCTCTCTCTCTCTCTCAGACACACACACACACCACACACACACACATGTTTGGAAATGTATGGACGCTGTCTCGTTTGGACACACACACACACACACACACACCACACATCACTACGAGGATGTAACTTGGTATCACATGTATCTGAACACTGACTATAATATAACTGAAATGATGTTTAAATCTCAGTGTCCACTACAAGCCCTAAGCTCTGCAGTCCTAAGCCCTCAACTTCACAACTGACTGATTCAGCATTAGGACTTCCAACCACAGCCCTGTTCAAACTGACTGTGGGTAGTGCTGTGGGTAGGAAGAAAAACAAGAGAATTTGATACAATATAGACTGAATAGTGATAGCCCAATTCAGATAGCGTTAGCTGTTAGGGTTGAATGTAGGGTAGAAGATGTTTTCCTGGAGCACTTTTAACTATATACTGTTTAAAATTCCCTCCACAACCCGATTGCAACCAATTAATTAAATGCTCGAACGCAAAAATAGAATATGTTAGTCACCTGTGGAATGGACAGGACTGAAGAAACACCATCCAATCATTTTAAGCGTCCCACTGAAATTACTTAATGGTGATATGTCTATCAAACTCAGCTGCCATATGTCTCTCCAGCCATGCGCTTGTTCCTGTACTCTGGAGCGTGGCTTCGGGCGGAGGTCTGATGAAAGGGGTTTGGACTTTTGAATTATGCATTTTCAAAACGTAGCTTACTCAAAGCATTTTTTCCAAGATCTCCTACCCTACCTTTAAGGTTACTGCTGATAATATTGATCAGATCAATGAAGAGGTCACTTGCAACTCCTTTAAACTAAAATGAACCGTAAACTTTGCGAAAGTAGGTCTGGTTGTTAATTGGCCCCTACATATTCCTCATCAGTCTAAAGAAGTTCCACTGGCACACTACTCTGTCCTAGATAACTTACGTCCTGGACAAAGCCAATCCTCTCTGACCCCTAGCACCCTCACCTTTTACAAGCCTGGTCTATTCTGGGACAGTGAATTGAATTTATTAGATGTACATACCTTTCACAACAGTTATATTGCATATTTTCACAAGAATCACTTCCAGAGAAAAGCCCTGGTGGACTTGTCATGAAACAGGCCTCAAGGTGCCAACGACAAAGAAAGTCCCCAAGGTCACGTTTAAGCAGGAATAACTCGGACACTGTTCCCCAGCCTCTCGCTCTGCATAGCATGGCAACTGGCCCTCTTTGTAAATGAGAGAGCGGGCTTGTTACCATAAATCTGCGGCCGGCTGATGTATTACACTAATGATGCGCAGGAAGCCTCTCTTCTCTGGGGGAAGAATGAGAGATAGACAAGCTCGCAGCAAATTAACCACCCGCTCCATCAGTGGGCAGAGGTATGTGAGCCCTGTTGTGCCAAGAGCAGCAGTCGCACAACTCCACGCACACACACACACACAAACACACTTTTACTTAAAATCTGTTATCTTTATCATTTAGCAACATGTATAGAACACATACTCATAAATGTGTGCACAATGTATAAGTACACACACTGATGCATATGTGTATGTGAGTCACACACAAAGTTGTCTGCGAAAAAAAAAATACTCCATATTCGTTTTTCGTTGTTCCTCTCCCTCTCTCTTATCCTCCTCCCTCCCTCCATCCCTCCCTCTTTCTCCATTGAAGTGACCCATGCTCTCCTCCTGTCCAGGTTCTGTGCTCGGTCTCCCGGTGTAGGAAGATGTATTTGCACCATTCCCTAAAAGAAAATTGGACATCGCTCCTGCTTGTTGTTGGGAATGGCACCGTCTGCCTTGACAAACGGCTCCAGAATATGCCGTGAGTCAGCAGACGGGAGCTGGGAATTAAGACTGAGGGCTGAGAGATGGCTGGCCCTCTCGATGACACGCAGCCCCACAATTCATTACCGCCACAGCAGTCCGTGTGTGTGTGTGTGTGTGTGTGTGTGTGTGCATCTTTGCATGTATTAATACTCAGTACAAGCACTTACACAGTTAAGACAAGATCTATCAGTCTTATTTCTGATTTGGTGGCATAGAAAAGAAACACGTCATCCTAGAGGGAATGGATAACGGATGGAGAGATGGTGAGGTTCCTCTGAGAAAGTCCTACCACAGATTTGATCCAAGTATTCGGTAAACCAGCTGATCCTAGCTGACTAAACTCTACAGACAGGTACATGAGCCTTTTAGTGATGTCATGTATGAAGTAGACAGGCAGAGAGAATACATGGGAGAATTTTTACCTTCTTGCGTGCGGGTGAATGTGTGTGTGTTTGTGTTTGTATATGTGATGGATGTCCGTCTGTGTGTCCGAAACTCCATTCCACACACTCCCCTCTGAGGTGCTCCTCTACTGCTTTCCAGTCACAGTGACAGTACCTGTTTCCAGAATGCCTTTCTACCTACATGCTGATCTTATGTTAGTTATTTTCAGTTAATGAAAGATTAGTCTTTGAGAAGTGTGTAGTATGGCATTGTGGAAACAGTCAGTGATAACCAGTGCAGAGGGGCTCACTTGATTTACATTTACATTTAGGCACTTAGCAGACGCTTTTATCCAAAGCGACTTACAACTTTGTCAACTATCAATTGTTCAGGGCCAGTCTCCCCTAGAGCAACCCAGGGTTAGGGGCCTTGCTCAAGGGCACAACGGTGGCAGCTGGGATTCGAACCCACATCTTTTTCAGGCACACTAGCCAGGTTCCTTAACCACTACGCTACCACCGCCCATACCACTGCCCACTTGATGACCAGAGCATGAATGTGACCAGTTATGCACCACTTGCATGTCACATCAGAAAGAAGGTGACCGAAGAGCTGAAAAAATAGAAAAAAAGAAAAGATTTGCAGCTGAGTGAACAGGATATTGGTTCTAAATGTGTGTGTGATTGTCATTGTTAAATCAAAACAGGAAGAAAGGGAAGATGAAATGGAGGGATGTGATTTGTTTTTTCTGTCAGTGTGGCGAGGAGAGGACAAGGACCCACTTTAATTCATTTCACCCATCCTTTCAGACGAAGAGCAGACAGAGATGCTGGATAAATCACCGTAGACAACACTCATCTGGCTCCTTTATTAAAGTGTACTCACACACACAAACACACACACACACACACACACACATTCTGACATTAGCAAACAAACACGAGCACACATACATACACACACACACACACACACACACACACACACACACACACACACACATACACATTGATAGAAAAAAGAGAGATAGAGATAGATAGATAGATAGAGAGAGAGAGAGAGAGAGAGAGAGAGAGAGAGAGAGAGAGAGAGAGAGAGAGAGAGAGAGATTAACACAAAGACATGGTGGTACACATCAACACCCTGACAAACTGCATGTCACAGCCACAATCGTAAAATAAGGCAGGGGAAGTCAATCCGGTTTTAAATGAACTCATCTGTTCCAGATGACTGCTCCGCAGACGTCACTGGCCCCATATCTCTGAGGATGCCTTGAGACAGGATGACCATGCTGCTATGCTGACAAATACAAACACACACACACACACACACACACACACACCACACACACACACAGCACACACACAAAGGTTCTCAGATCAGATGTTATTTAGTACAACAAAAAAGAAAGAAGCCTTTAGTTTGAGGTAGACCTACCTCTACCAAAGGTAGTTAAAAGCACAACAATGTTAGTTCTAAATGAACTTATTTACTACGTAAAGAGTTGTTTTTATATGTATTTTGGGTCCTCTTCAGTTTCTGCTTTATCACCTATACAAATGATCAGCAACTCACCACATTTGGACTGTAATTGGACACTGAAGAGGATCTAAAATCCATACAGAAGAACTGGGTGTGCAGTAAAATAGGCTATCTCAACTTTTGAGGGCTTTTTTTCCCTGTGCAAATTGGTCTCATATTTCTGAGAAAGGCTGGATGACGGTAGTGCTATCTTGACACACATAGACACATACATATAGGCAATCACATATTCACAAACACACTCTCCCTTTTGTTTACCCCCCTTTTGTTGACAAACTGAAAACTACATATTGACAACATTCATGCACGTGTGCTCCATTGACCTCACATATCGGACATTGGCTATTGTCTTCACTTTGGTGCAATCAAGAGCTGTTCTTCTTCAGCACTTTGGTGGCTGAAACATAACCCCCCCCCCCACCCCCTCCCTCGCGCCCGACTCACACACACACACACACACACACACACACACACACACACACACACACACACACACACACACACACACACACACACACACACACACTCTAAGTGCACTCGTTCTACACACCACACATGAAGCATCAATGACTTTTACAATTCACAATAACCATTTCCTAGGCTGTGAAGCAGAGGAAAGCTGGGTGCCATTAACTCTTATGTATATCAATACACTCCCCACTCTCCCTGAGGCAGCCACAAGGCAAGAAATACAACCATTTATGTCCAGTCGTAAACATCTGTGCCTTTTGTATGTGCTCTGTTGTCTTTGTGCTTGCTTGTGTGTGTGTGTGTGTGTGTGTGTGGTGTGTGTGTGTGTTGTGTGTGTGTGTGTGTGTGAGAGAGAGAGAGAGAGAGAGAAAAGAGAGAGAGAGAGCACTGCCATAAAACTCCACAGCAAAGATGGAGGACTTCCACATCACCAGACCTCTTCCCCCCACATTTGAACACAAGGTAATTACACCGTAACAGGAAGAGGAGGGGATTGATTTAGGCTGTTATGGGTTTAGTCAGCTGGGTATCCACAAGTCAGTCTGCGCTGTGTTACGGTCATGTCAGAGGAGTGTGTGAGAGCAGGGAGACAGGAAGACGCATGGCACTGACTAAAAAGTATTTAAGATCAAAACAGCCACACTTCAATTCTCTCTCTCTCTCTCTCTCTCTCTGACGATATCACTCTCACTCTCTGTGTGCGTGTGCAAGTGTGTGTGTGTCTGTGTGTGTGTGTAAAAGCGTTTGTTTGGCACCATGTTTGGCATTGCAAAATCAAATAGTCCAATATGCACCAGTAAGAAAAGGTCATGATAAAATATTGACATTGGTTGCTTGTCCAATTTATATCCAATCTGTTTGGAAATATTCCACTCTAAGGAGCACAGCCCTTTAAATGCCACCATGAGAACTCTTAACCTTTTCACTGGTAAACAACACACATAAATCCTTAAGACAAGAGTACCACCACCATCCCCCAATGCTGCTTCCTTAACAGTTTCCACCATTTAACGTGTTAGTCTCTCACAATCTCACTTTTATTAGGTGATAACTTCACCTGGGCAATTTCTCTCATCAATCTATCAAATAGATATAGATACATACATAGATAGATAGATAGATAGATAGATAGATAGATAGATAGATAGATAGATAGATAGATAGATAGATAGATAGATAGATAGATAGATAGATAGTACTTAAGAACAAAGAGTTTGTCTTCACTCTACTGCTGCTGAATTAGGCTGTGAGCACTTCTTATTAACTGGAAAAGTGTGCTCAACACATTAAGTCGTGAATAGTACTGGGTGCTAAAACCTCCTGAGCATCAGTGGGGAATTTACAAATAAAGGAGGGCAAGCACTCAACAGTTAGTTTTTTAGCGCTTTAATCGCCTCACGGATATTGCGATTTGTGCAAGTAGCACTCCGCCATTTTAGAGAAAGAAGCCCCCAAGCTGAAAATTAAATTGTGTGAGTGTGAGGGAGGCACCCCTCCCCCACCCCCTCCATCCTGTGAGGAGGTATAGGAGGTGTATTTTCTCTAAAATAGTCTGGCGGAGCTGGAGGGGTTGCTCAGTAAATTATGGTGGCCCCTGGTCCGTAGGACCCTCACCCCTCTGTGTCATTAATCAAGCATACTTGGCGGAGACTTTTGGCAGTGGGCCTCATGACCCTGTAGCAGCATTAAGAGGAGGAAAAAGGGGTGTCATCACGGTAGCCAGCACCCATACACACACACACACACACACACACACCTCCCTCACCCATTAATAAAATGTGAGTGGGGGACCATCCTAGCTTCTTCCACTGTCCCGGAACCCACAGAAACAAATTTCCTTGGCAGCAGTGGACCAGAACTACACAAGTATCAACACCTTGCCTATGAGTTTCTGCAAACCTAGTGACCCATTTAACGGCTGTGCACAACACATACACAACCTCAGGCGCTGCCACCACTTTCAGTGCCAGAGACTCACTCTGTCGAAAGTCAATTTAAGTCACTGATAAGTTGCTAACTAATAAGGCGAATTTGTAGCTTGTGTGTAGGAAGCCAAGGAAGCAGTGACTGGCTGGAGACACTCGTTAAAAAAAGTGTATTTTGTTTATTGATTACTCTTGTTCTTAATGACATCTAAATCTATTTAGTCTATGTTTCTTCTGATGATAGCAGTAGAGCTAATGATTTAGGCCATACTGCATATTACTAATGACATTTATAGGTACAGAACATATTACAAATGTTTGGTAACAATGCAAATAAACATCAAGATACAAAGCAACACGGTGATGATTCATTTATCACTCTGTTCCAAATCAGTCTAGTCCTATGCCATGCACATAAACATATAAAGCCTCTATATGCTTATACACACACACACACACACACACACACACAGCTCAACGCTACTAAGAAATAAGCCAAGTGTCATGGCCATACCCTAAATTGGGACTTCAATCAATAGAACACCAGGGGGAGGGAGGTGTAATGAAATGAATAAGTAGGTGCTGGTGTGTGTGTGTGTGTGTGTGTGTGTGTGTGTGTGTGTGTGCTTGGGTGTGCATAATTTACACAAACATCTCCACCCCAATCCATGAGTACTGAAATGCATCTTCCACTTCCTTGCCCAATACAATCAAACAAGTGCACAGTGACAGAGTCATGATTTAGACACTCTAATGTCACACACAGTTAGTTGTATATTATTTGTGACAAGTGAGGGTGAGTAGATTGGCTGTGCAAGTGTGTCTTGGGTGGCTGCGTCTTTGTGTGTGTGTGTGTGATTGTTTTTATCCTTCTGTACCTGATATGCATAAGTGCTATGGAAGCCAAAACCATTTACTTGCTCAGAAAAGGGTGAATGCAAATATCTTTTAGCCTTCACATGTCTTAGATTGCATAACCACCTGTATTTACTGTGATGTATTGCACAGTCCAGCACTTTATATATCGTCAACCCTTTCATGACTGATAGTCAGACTTAACAAGTAGATCTTATATATCAAACTGCCTGCATTCAATCAACATGCTTACCCACACTGGAATGACTAATGCATCCCCATATTTCTCATACACACACACACCCTACTACAGACACGTGATTTTGAGCGGCAAATAGCCAAGGGGCGTGAGTGAGTGAGTGATTCTGCCTTCATCCTTTCGCGTGAAGAGAAACCACCTCTGTGACAGATGTTTCAATAACACGCTAAGGCCCACTCTGAGCTGGTTAGTCTACTGTGACGGATGCTTCCGCCACCTCAACTGGACCTGTCATAGCTTCTCAGTTATACCTGCCTTTGTCACATCACTCCATCACACCATCGCTCTCAGAGGTAGGTGGGGAGAGGTGGGGACATCAGACTGCATCTGAACCCACATCCCTAGAGATGAGCCAGAGGGTCTCAAGCACCTCGGTGGGTCTGAGTGGGAGCAAGATGCCGTCATTTGGGGCCAGGAGGCAAAACGTCTCAATGGCTCTCAGGTTGTGTCAGTGGAGGGGTTGTGTCTACACTTCTCTCTAAAAGAGACTAAGGTTAAAGGTGTTTTACACTGAGTGACAGAGTTAAGGGTATTTTAAACTCAGATAGAGGGTAAAGATACATTGTGAAGAAAAGGAGCATTAGATATTTTTTAATCTTGACAAACTCCTGTCAAGTATGTTTCCCTAAGCCTACTGTCAGCTCAGAGCTTTTGTGTAACTTTTAACGAGCACATTTTAAACCCACTTATTATTCTAGTTCCGTTCGATACAGCATTTTCATGAACTGAGACACAGACATTCTAGTGGTGTCTGGAGCCCTCTGCTGGCCGCCTCATGTAGTTGGAGCACATGGCTCTTATTTACTTTCACATAAACTGAGATTCCTTCAAATGAGAAATCCAGTGTGAATCAATCCATATCCCTGTTGTTCCAGGCCACCAAATGCTGTTCGAGTGAGGAGAACGCAAAAATTTATATAACTTTGACCGAATAACAAAGAGGCAGCTAACAATAACTGAATTGGGCAGAGTGAAAATAAACTAAAAAAGTAAATTACTATGCTCCACTCAGCTAATGTTCACTATTCAGTCAGTATCAAATGTTTTGCATTCTTCTCCCTACCAACAGCATTTGATTGCCTGGAACAACAGGGCTATGAATCGATTCACACCAGTTTTCTCCTTTAAAGGTGCACTTAGTGATGCTGAATAAATGTTTGTATGTACACCATGAATGTTCAACAACAGTGGGTTGCTGCCTGCCTGCCTTTGTGCATGAAATTGTTATGGTGTTGAAGTATAGGTTTCTGCCATTTAGTGTCAATGGAATGATCAGGCACAGGAAACTATTGACAGCAACAGACATTTACCCTCCACTATTTGACGCTACCACACCCACACTGGAATCACAGCTAAGGCCTCCGGTGCCATCTATAAAGATTTCAAGAGTACCATCATGAGGTATTCTGTGCAATACAAACAGAATGTGGCTGTATGTGTCCTACGGTGTCCTGTAGGCTCTTTTTGAATAAAAATGTCAATTTGTGAAGAGTTTGTTGGGAATGCTACAGAAGAGCAACTCCTCAGTCAGTGGACTGCGCCGTCTTCAACAAACAGCCTAACTATCGCCATATTGAATGTCAGTGCTATGCTATGTGAATGTTGCCACATTTTATTGAAAGACAAGGAAGAAATACATCTCATGAGATTTGAAAAACACTACAATTGAGAATTGGCCAGACAACCAACTTCAGCGAAATACTTTCACTGTTCCAACGTACTCTGTACTCAAGCCTATACAGGAAATTAAATTTGGATTTGAATGTAGGTTTTTGTAAAATGTGTTTTGTGTTGAGTAGAGCAATTGATCTAAACACATCGGATAATGTGACTGGAAGTGTGCAATACATGGCAACAAAATTGTGTGTTTTTCTTTGTTTGTTTGTCTGTTTTATAAATAATTAGGCCTACAGTTGTTTCTTTTGCAGAATAAGTAGACGTGCATTTTGTACATGATTAGCACAGAACTTTTTTTTTTTACCATCCGATGGTAAAGCACAGAAGTGCATTATTGCACTTCTTGCTTGACAGCATATCACTCTTGTATGTTCTTTTGTGTACAAAGGGTAAACAAAGGATAAACCTTCCGCATCACATCCACATAACTCAACCTTTGTCAAATATGCTGGAACAAGGGTAATAGATATGGGTGTTGCCAATGCTTTAATAACATCTGTCTTGGTATAGAACATTATGTACATTCTATTTTTCTATTCTATTCTTGGTATAGACCAGCTTGTATATTCTCATAACCCTGCCGGGGCTCACAATGAGAGGAGCCATGCAGAGGAGTTTCTGTCTTCAGCCACCAAATAGCCTTACAGCCTTACGGCCTGAAAATGAATTTGTGCTCAGGCCTATTGTTCATGCATTCAATGCAGAGAAACCTGTAGAACGCCTTTTGAATTTTAACTGAGTGTGATATTTTAGCCTATACAACAGCAGTGAGCCCACCTTTTTTTTTTTTTTTTTTTTTTAAAAGGAACGTACAAACACATTTTCTGTTTAAACGCTCATATAGGGTGTGGTGTTGAAAGAGTGTGTAAGTTGAGGCACCACCTGTATCTGGGAAACCATTATGTAATTCTCCTACGTCAACTTCAACTTTGCATCCTCACACTGGCGCCTTCAGGTGTGTGGCCGCATGCACTGTGCATACCATTTGGCCACTGGGGTAGAGACAGAACATGTTCGACTTATTTATTCCATTTAGTCCATTTTGGTCTACCCGAATTTGGCAACTCTTCACCACAGTGTGGCCTATTAAAGCAACTCTATGTAGCTTCTCTCCACTGTTTGAAGTAAGCTTTTTATCAGACAATTCACTTTTTCTGAACTGTATGCTGCAGACTATTGATGATAGAGGGTCGTATGGACATGCCTTACATGCTGTATTACTGGCCTCAAAGTACAGATCCGGTGTAGGTCTATTACCGGACATGGCCGAGGTTCAGATATTGCAGATGCTCACATGAATTGAAAATCATAAAAAAAGAAAAAAAAATGTAAACTTACCGGGCAAACGGCTTTGGAGTTGTGTTTTACTCCTGACTCATACCTTTGTTGACTAAATTCTATCCTCCATGAGATTACATCTTAAGACTTAATTTGTGAATTCATCCCTGAATATCAGTCTAGTCAGATTTGAGAATCTTTATGGTTTTGCAACTCTTGCCTGAGAAACATAACCGAATACAGTGAAAATTACACATGCAGGTGATAACGTAAAAGGGATAACAGGGAACACTTGCTCTCCAGATCCTAACTACACAGATTCTTTAACACACAAGGCCAGGTCCCGTGTTGTGAATAGGCTATAATACAAAGGACATGCTATGAATGGCGTGTCAAGCTGCAGTATAGTCAAACCTATTGTCACCTATTGCTTTGTAAGTGAACAAAATAGAATTATATAGAATATCATTTAACTGAACTGTATTGAGTCACACTGCATTGTCTAATGTACCCTAAAGCATTTCAGCAACAGCCTATGGCTTGGCTCAGAGCCATGCTAGGCTACCCAAGCTTTAATGGGGGACACTTTCACAGTTATGTGCACAAACCTTTATATTATTATTATTATTATTATTATTCACACTCACACAATAGCCTCACCATAATTGTTTTAACCTAAAAAAAGTCTATGGATCAGATGGGCCAGATGCAACTGGTAACTTTCAAGCCCTCCACCAGTAGGGCCCGGTTTCTCGATAACGATGGATCATGCACTTTCACATGACATGCTTGTATAGTGCTAATCTATGAATCACTCGTAAATCTGCGAGCGTTTTTGCACACCAGGCAACATTTTTAGGTTACTTTACCAGCTTCATAGTCACTTCGATGATTAAATGGCTCATTACAGTGTAAATGAGGGCACTCTGGGCCACCTCCGGTGTAGATTTCAGTTATCACACTTGCAAGATTTTAATCGACGAGGAAATGAATATGAAATTGAATGAAACTGAAACAGTGTTTACTTCTGAGTCTCAGTGTAATGCTATGAAAATCATCATTGGTTCCCATTCTTTGGTTTGCAAAAAAAATCACATGGATTGGTGAGAATGTATTTTTTTTTTTTTTAGGGGGAGCTCCGGAGATAAAAACAACAAACAACAATGATTTCAGGAAATGGTTACAGAAGACGTCGTCACAGAGAAGATATAGTCACAAGGCCAGAACTGAGAGACTCAGGAGAATCTTCTGTCTTTGCACAGTCACTCCTCAACACTCACAAACACTTCCTAACAACTTTGCGTGCACACACACACACACACTTGACTTGCAGCACTGATACATCCACTACTTCATGCACTTGCATGTCTCCACACAACATTCCTCTACACCACCCATGAACCTAAAACCCTTGTTTGCCCTGCCTTTTTGCGCCCTCCACCTATACATACATACATACATACATACAGCAAAATGCTCCCCCGCCCACACACACCACTGCCATCACCAGCAAGTGCTCCACCCCCCATACACACTGTAACTGCCCCCACCCAAACACTTCACCCAGACATCACCTATGGCCATTCTCGGGAATACCGCCCCCCCACACACAAACACACAAACTCCCTCTTCCTGCATGACCCTTGGCAGTTGGGTTGGCCCCTTGAGCCGTGGATCTGGACAAGGGAGTTTTTTCTTGCCCCTGTTGCTCTTGTGTGCTCCTTGTTAATGTGCGGGAGTATTGCAATTTGCCCTTTATGCACTATATCCTGCGATCTATCTATCTATATATCTATATCTATATCTATATACATCCTATGTTTTTTCCCTTTAATTAATTAATTTATTTATTAAATTATTTTTTTAGGAGAGGCACTCTCTCCGCCCCGCTACAGGCGCACAGTATGCTGGGACTCTGCGGGCTCCGAAAGGCACGCCATCTTTAAACCCCAGAAGAAGCCTCTGTTCTGCGCATCTGCGCCGGGGATAAAGATTCACACAGTCTGCGTTGTGTTGTATTTGGCCATAATTTGTAGTTATAGTCGGTTAAGGGTAGAAGTTATCTTCTGTTTTTAGTGAACGACAGCATTACCAACACGGAGAAGATCTAGTTTTGTTCACAGCCGTATTGATATCGACAATTTACTGGCGAAAAACAAGGCGTTGTTATTAGCCAGCTAGCTAGCTAGCGGCTAGCCCTCTGTTGTTGCCATTAAGATTCAGGGAGCGTTGTTCAAAAGGCGTATTATCCCCTCTTTGTTGCCATTTGTGCTGCTTACTTCGGACTCGACTGCGTGGCTGCAGTAGGTCCCGACTTCTCCCCCCTCCCCTGCGGCCCAGCCGGAGATGAGTGGAAGATGTCCGTTTCGGGACTGAAGGCCGAGTTGAAGTTTCTGGAGTCCATTTTTGACCCGAATCATGAACGTTTTCGAATCATTGACTGGAAGCCGGATGAGCTGAGCTGCCAGTTCAACGTAACTGGAGAGAAGCTGCTAATCATTCACTGCAACATCACGGTAGGGAGAGTGGGGGGAAGTATTTTCTATATTTTGTGCAGGCTAGCAGTTAGCAGTATCCACTTACCGAAGATGACAAGCTAGCTGTGGCCCACTAACAGCGCCGTAGCGAACTGGGCCTGTGATTCTGGGATCTTGCATTTTCGCTCGTCGCAAGTCAGGACAGACAGACACGCAGACGGAAAAGACAGTTCATAAAACACTAGCATCAGCTCGTTTGCCAAGCCCTTTCACTAACATTTGTCGCAACACTTTGTTATATTAATTATATCGACTAGCGGGGGCAGAAGATTGTTGCATTGCGACAATTGGCCGACCAAATTTGTTTTTCTGGAGTTCATTGTCGATTCGCTTAGCATAAGTCATTTGTAACTGTTAGCCTTGCTTGCTAGCTAATTGAGCGTTAGCAGTAAATGTTTCGCTAGCAGGCAACGCAAGACTGCGAAATGTAGCTAGCTGATATAACCTGTGACGAACAACACTATGTTCGGTTAACCCAATGAGTAATGGGTTAAATGTTATCATAACGAATTTGTTTTCGAGGCCAGATACGTTTTCTGATAGATATTTCCCTTTAATCCACGTAGTTGCAATGGTAGGTGATTTTTTTTCGTTGGATATTCAAGCGAAAAGCGTTTTTTCAAGCGTTAGCAGTAGGCGGCTCTCCATTTCTGGCCTAACGTTAACGCTAGTTTGCTAGCTAAAGACATGTTTTGCAGCAGCTATCTTTCCAGACCAGTAAACGTTAAAAAATAAACATCAGCTGAAATTACACCATCGTCACGGATCCTGGTCTTGAAAAACAGTACAGTGCAGTGTATTCACTTCATTTGTTAATTAGCTTTTAAAAAAGGATATCAAAGTAAATAGTGGAAAATATACAGTTGGCGGTAACGTTAGATTTTAATGATATCCTGTCGTTAGCTTCCTAGCGTGTTAGCTAGTTATGTGTAGCTGTCTTCCCGGTTAAATCGACTGACATTTCCTATCCAACGACTGTAACTTCTCAGTCTTTCATGGGATTGGCGCAGATTAGCACAATTTCTTGATCTTTGAATTTTTATGTACTGATATTGTGAAAGCGTACAAAGGTGTGAGGTTTTTTTTGCCAATCCTTGTTCATCTTATCATTAGGAAAACTGGTGATCAAATAACACTGACGTCACACTTAATTACCCTGCCTTATTACCCAGAGCATCAGGTCTTATAGCTGGACATCATCATTTATTGACATGAATTGAGTTCACTTTTAATACAATGCAGATAGGCAGTTCCATCCAGTAACACAAAGGGGTGATAATACTGAACGTTGCAGAAAGCCCAACATACCCCCCCCCCCCAAGTTTCTTGGGAATAGTGATGGCTCCACTCCGATTCACTTGCTGCTGACATTGAGGACCCCATAAAATGTGTGCACCTAGTCAAGTATTACGTGCGGTGGTAGTTGGCCCATTGCCGTTGGACAGCATGTGAAACATTCAAGAGCTTTGCCTAAACACTGTTGTGGGTGGGCTATGCCTGATGATTAACTTCAGTGATGATGCAGTTGCAAGTCTCTCCTCTTGAGAACTGCTCCAATCCTCACAGAAAACGCACCTCATAAGTTCACAACAGATACTTGGGTTGTTGCATACTTTGCAGTGACCTCTTTCTGTCTCTTGTCTTGGTTTTACAGGAGTCTTACCCATCGACACCTCCAATATGGTTTGTGGACTCCGATGACCCCAGCTTGACTCAGGTGTTGGAGAGGCTGGACGATGTCCGAAAGGGCAGCACACTGGTAAGAGTTCTAACTGAGAGACCTGGCACTGGTTCAGGGGGTTGTTGTAGGACAGGCTGAGCCCATATGACTTGGTACTTCTGGATATGTGTGTAAGATAGCTGAGCATTAAGGAGGTACTAGTAAAAATGCAGTAGTTGCAAGCCTGCTGTTATATGTTGCAGTTTACCAATTTCCTATTGTTTTTGTTTTCAAAAAAAGTGATGGAATTAGTAATCTTTTTTCAGATATTCTAGCAAGATGGTGGCCCTTCTGGCCTTTTGAAGGCTTTAATTGTTCTTTATTGATGCCTACCTAGATTTCCTTTTTATTTCCACTCTCAAACCTCAAAGCAAACATGCATGCAAACATGAAAGCAGACAAAATCAAGCAGTCAAATATAAAAAAAAAGAGATGAGAGAGAGAAGAGAAAGAAACAAGCTAACCAGAACAGCCATCTAACCAGAACCGGAGGGACTTCCTTTGACGTAGTTGACTGCCGGGTAAAGAATTAGTCGACCAGGTTGCATCTCAGCAGGAAGGCTCAGTGGTTGCACTGACGCCAATGGACTGCCCTGCTGTAGGCAGGATCACCACAGGCCAGCATGCTAATTGTAGGGATAAATTATCTGCGACTGGCTTCTTTTTTCCTGTTGTCTTGTTTTATTTATTTATTTAAAAAAAAAATGTGCCTGGAAAGCCTTTTTGCGTGTGTGTATGTTTCAAGGACAGTGGCAATGTGCTCAACGCCGAAGCCTGGGTTGAAAGGAGTCATTGTGGAGGGAAAAATCAGCCTGACTTAGGGAAGAGTGCCTGCAGTGTGTGTGTGTGTGTGTTTGAATCAGACACTCACTTCAGTCTTCAGACTTTAGTCATCCAAGTGTAGCTCTGGATGCTGATGAATGTGAACTTTACCTTAACTTATAATGGCGAAGCATGTCACCTGAGGGATGCAAGATTGCTTATAATGTGGGAAATAGTCCATGTGTGTATGATTTAGTGTGAGAGGAAAGTGTATTGCACATAATGACATGACGGTTAAGATTTTTTATTATTATTTTTTTATTTTATTTTCTACTGACCTTGATGGAATTTTTTTGCCTGCCTGGACCTCTCCATAGTCATCCTAATTTGGGACATGGAGTCTGTCTCTGAGGCCAGCTATGCTGAAGGCATTCTCCTTTTTTAAGTCTGGATTTTTCAAGGATGTTTTTAGTTTTTTTTTTTTTTTTTTTTTTTTTTTGTCCCGACTGACAGTGAGGCAGGATGAAGAGCTGGTGCATCTGGGGCATGCTCAAGTAAGACAGTTTGGGATTTGTGTGTGAGTGTGAGAGACAGAGAATAGGAGAGGGTGTGTGTGTGAAAGAGACACTGAGTCAGTCAGTCAGTTGACTGGGTGGAGTTCAGTCCAGAGCTAGGATTATTGCAGTCAGTCGAAGAATATTTAAACCTGTTATGCACGACTATGTTGTTATTTGTAACGTTATCCAGCTGGCTTTTACAGTCAGCATTAGTGTACTTCAGGCTCATTCATTTTTTTGTTTGTTTTAAAATCATGACTCAGCTTCCTGTCCCTTTTGATTGATGTCTTCAAATAAATCTGGTGACAGCAATGTCTCTATGATTGAGACTTGGAGGGACAAGCTGGTTCAGCTGAAGGACTATGCAGAGCTGAGATTGAGGGAAGGAAAGCAAACAAAGCCCACAGCCCAGCTAAATGGGATGGGATCTGAGAGGAGAAAATGAGATGGCACTGTCATGTGAATGCTCACTTGACTTGAGGTCAATGTTCCAGTGCGAAGAGGCGAGAGATGCAGTTTCGTTTCTCTCCTTTTGTCTCTTAACATGCATTCCTTTCTTTTCGTAAATGACACCAGTAACTAAGTGCTGAAGTTAATAACTGGGGGAGAAAATGATAGACTGACGCTAAGTTGATTGTTGTGGTTTTTGTAATGTTGGTTAACCTCGTGCAGAAGAATGGGTTTGACTTGTCAGTCACAGTTTGTGGTTGTTTTTGTCTGCTCATGAAAGTAGGCCTAATAGGTCTGATATGGGAGGAATTATCAGAGGACTTGGGCCAACCTTTAATTATCAACGGTTCATCAACTGTCTCTTATTATATATCTTTACATGTTTTCTTCCACTTCCCTAGAAATAGTTTGGTAACTGTCTCATAGGTTGATGTTTAAATGGTAAACATGCCCATGACTGTACTGTTGGCTCTCCTGCTTGCATTCAGTTTTGTTAGGTCGTTAGCGTTGATGTTTGGCCGCCGTCATGAAGCCGACACTCACGCTGTGGAGATCAGAGGTGTCAAGTACAGTCAGGGGGAGAAATGGACTGTCAGTATGTGTGAATTAGCCAGTGAACTTGAGCCTTTCATGTCTTGTCATGTTTTTGGGCTAGCGTGAGGGTGTGTGAACGAGAGAATGCAATAGTGCATGAATTATTGTTAGGCCTACTAATTCATATTGTGATTTAGCTTTTCTACTTTTCTGTGTTATCTACTGGACCTGTCTCTCTTATGTAACTCACAAAAATTGCTCCTGTGGACAAAGTGTGCTATTTACCGTTCGATACATAAACTTGGCTTGTATTGCCTGACTTGCACTCCAGTTTATTTGTGAGAGTGCTATGGTTGAATATATCTAGCAGGTTAGTGTGACCATGTAGAGCACCTGTGTCACAGTCATCATCTGTTTGCTAGAGAGAGAGAGAGCATTGTTAGTTTGGAGGATTTTCTCTGCAGAGGTATTTGGTGGCCCTCTCATTATTGTTAAATAGGCCAGGAAGAGAGGCTCCCTCAGTATTTCAACACTGCTGTTACTGTCGTACTTTAGGTTGTCCAGTGCACAGCTGAGAATGAAAGATTCCAGTGAATAGTCTAAAATATCACAGGAATAGTTGTAGGTAATATGTTGTAATAACTTTAGTGTGTGTTTGCCTTTATTTTGCCTTTAACTTACCATTCACACCAACTGAATTTCACAATGTATGAAAAGTGTAAAATAAAAGCAGTCAGAAAAAAAGTAGACGGCAGTGACTGACTGTAAACCTACCCAGAGAAATTAACCATGTAGTACTGTGTAAATACATCTGTTGAAATACATGTTGCTCCCCGACTCTAAATAATATTGTTGTTGTGATGTCTGCTGCCAATGAGTGATTCACACACACCGGTCTTATAGTTGCTGCTCTCCTCCTCTCCCTCATCAGCTCCTGCAGCAGCTGAAGAGGCTGATCTGTGACCTGTGCCGCCTCTACAACCTGCCGCAGCACCCGGATGTGGAGATGCTGGACCAGCCGCTGCCTGCGGGCCCTGTGAATCAGGAACGCAAGGTACGCGAAGACCAGCAGCACCCGCCCTGCTTCTGTTGTAGGACTATTTGACTATGGCAGAGTTCTGGTTCAGTTTAGCATCTGTAGTGTATACACTCTTTTGATTCCGTTGACGGCCTATCCAGGAAATACAGTCTCAATATTTGAGCTATCCGTGAATTAGTGACACACATACACAGCACACAGTGAGGTAATTTTTAAAAATGTTCTCCTTTGATATTTCTCCGGCTTCCTTTTGCCTTTATTAAAGGCCAAAAGTAAAAATGGAAATGGTCGTCATCTTGGTGAAACGGGAAAGGGTTTTTGTTTTTCTCATGGACGTATCTCCTTTACTGGGCATCGCATCAGTTGGAGATTACCAGTTTACACATGATTTCTTAACCTCAGATAGCAAAGTCTAGAATATTCTTGAGCTCTAATGGGTCTACATTTGATTCCTTGTTCCCCCCCCCCCCTCCACATTTGATTAAGTCACTCACTGCAAATTAGTATTGAATGACTACTGGACATCATTATGGTGATAACATTACTGCAAAACGTCACCACTAAGTGGTCAAATGATTCCATGTCAGGGGGTCTCACATGCTAATGAGACAAGATGACTCATTTGACTTTCTTATTTTGATGGACATAACTTACTCTTTGAAACACAGTACATTGTGCATTGGTAGTGTGTTTACAGACTGCAAGTGCCTTAGAACCAGTCGATACAATTTCTCTTTTCTTCTCAGAAACAAATGATGCATGCTCCTCATAGTGGTAACAAAGGCAACTAACACGTGTAAGCAAGACATAATTGATTGATTAATTAAGCATTGCTCATACAGGTTTACCATACAGGTCTGTCAGGTTAACAAGATTAGTCACACCTTTGTCTAATTCTCTCCTGGTCACATTATGCTACAAGGGGCTTTTCTTATTGTCGTCAATATGATCCTGTTGTTGAGAAATGTAAGATGGCCATCTTGAGTGGTGTTCATCAAGCTCATTCTGTCACATGAAGAAAACATCATACACATTGTGTATCGTTTGTGTGTGTGTTCATGTTCGTTCTTGTTGTTGACCTTGCCAGTTAATATTACTCAGATGTTTTTCCGACCTTCCTACCCAATACCTTACCCTGTGTCTGTGAAATAAACTGTATCCTGAGACGCCGAGCAGTGAGCCGAGTTCAGACGGGTGAAATCAATAGAGGCATCCGGTGTTCAGGGTCGAGGAGGAAGTACGATGTGTGTGTGGGTTTGTAGGGCACACTGCTAAAAGCAGGAAGACGGGTTGCAGTAGAGGAACCAGCCGTGCAAGAGGTTGAAAAAACGTTGTCTGAACTAGTCTAAATGTTTGTCCAGGCGTCACTCATGTAAAAGCCTCTGATGTTTGAGCAGATAACACTCCAGGTATTTGCTGGAAGAATGAGGAAGAATGAGGAAGAAACTGACACAGTTGGTCATATTTTGCAACAACCCCCCTTCATTGTGTTGTGCCCAAAATCTCTCTCACACACGCACACACTCATTCACTCACTCTCTCTGAGAGAGGCTGATGCTACTGCAGACACGTTTGGAATGCAGACTCTCAGTTTACACGAATGGGTCAGTAGGGGTGAATGGAAGTGAATAATACTGATTCGTCAGCTAAAGCTAACCTCTCTTTATCTCTCTCTCTATTCTCTCTCTCTCTCTCTATTCTCTCTCTCTTTAGCATGCCACAACAGATGAGGTCACTTCAGAGGAAGAGGAGGAGGAAGAAATGGGAGAGGTCTTTTCCTTTCCTGTTATTTGCACATATAAAGGATAATCCGTAGTCAGTGTTTGCTCAAAAATTTGCTACATGTATTAGTCTGTAAAATGTAGCATTAGTTTTATAGTTATTTTTGTGGTGGTGTTATTTATTTATTATTTTAAATATTATTTTTTAGTTTCTGTAACCCTGACTGACAGTTACCTGTCCCCTCCCCCCTATCTTCCTCTGCCTGTCCTTTTGACTGTCTGCGGCTCAGGACATCGAGGACCTGGACCACTACGAGATGAAGGAGGAGGAGCCAGTGGACGGGAAGAAGTCTGAAGATGACGGCATCGAGAAAGAGAACCTGGCCATCCTGGAGAAGATCCGCAAGAACCAGAGACAGGATCACTTGAATGTAAGTGCTCATTCGGTAAGGCAACCCTTTTCTACATTTTTTGGGGTCTGGGATTGGGGTTAAAAAAAAAAAAGTTTCAATGTCTTTAATGTAATGTCAGGTGTGTGTGAGTGAGTGTTTGTCTTTAGGGGTTAAGCATGTGTGTTCAGGAGTGTTGCGATTGCATAGTTGTGAAGCATGGCATGCTTGCTGTTGAAGTGTGTGTGTGTGTGTGTGTGTGTGTGGGCTCTCTCCTGCAGGTTGTGCTAAATATATGTGATGAAAGTAGAGCAGAGTCGCAGATGTCAGGTGTCTGCTGCTCTGCCGCAGGACGAGAGAGAGAGAGAGAGAGAGAGAGAGAGATTTCTCACCGCTGCTGCATTTCTCCAGCCCCTCTCTGCTGCTTCTCTTCCTGTATCTATCTTCTCCTTTTCTCCTTTCTTTTTCTCTTCCTCCTCTTTCTATCCCTCACTTCTCTTGTCTCTCTCACTTCTCTTCTTCCTTCCTTCATTCTCAATGCCCACCCAGTCCCAACAAATTTCTGTCTATATCTTTCTTCCCCTTGCCCCCCCCCCCCTTGGCATTTCAGTCTTCTCTCAGTCTGTCTTTTTTTTTTCTGTTTCTCTCTTGTTTGTGCTCTCTCTCCCTTCTCAGCTTTCCTCTCTCCCTGCATCCCATTTCGTTTGTCTTGTTGCTCTGCATTTGCCTGGGCTGCAGTGTCTCCTTTCTTGTTTTGCTTCTCACAGGGTATTTTTGGCATATGTTTTAAGAGTTTTATTTGTTTTATGAAACCATTCAAACATGAACGTATGACCCCCTTGCTAACCAGCGCTTTCTCGCTCAGTCTCATTCAAGCACTATGAAGCTGCATATAAAGTTTAGGAGCAGTTGAAATGCATTTGGTTACTGTAGTGACCTTTAACTTCCTCCCCCAGAGTCCTTATTTGTTGGCCAAGGAGCCGTAGTCATATTCGCTCCAGTACGTCTACAGACAGTCTTGAGAAAATATGGTCTTGCAAGGCAGCAGTGACACAAGATGGAGCTGCATTTGAATGAGAATGAAAGTGATGAAAATATATATATATTATTTTGCCAAAGAGACAAACCACAAGCACTGGCTTGTGTCGGACAGATGTTGGATTGTGGACCAAACCCACGCATCTCCATTGCAGTTTAATCCAGACAATGATTTGTATTGATGGCAATAATTTGGTTGTCTGACATGAACTTTGAGTATGATCGGTGTGTGTTTGTGCGTTTTTGTTTATCTTTTTCAGGGTGCAGTGTCTGGCTCTGTGCAGGCCTCAGATCGACTGATGAAGGAGCTCAGGGAGATCTACAGGTCTCAGAGTTACAAAACAGGTGAGCTCATGCTAACTGGTTAACACTTACCCTGCTGACTCAACCCACATGCTAATGGAAACTCTACAGGCCAGGGAGGGAAATGCCTCACTGGCTAGCAGGCTAGCCATTACACTGTAGAGCCCAGTTAACAGCCTATTAGCGAGTGGAAAATTATTCTCATGGCCAGCAGGCTAACTGCTATTACGAATAGCAGTCTAAATTGCTGCACAGCTAGATCAAAGGCATTGTTTATGTGTCATTATGTTTCCTATCTGATCCAGGAAGGCTGATGAACTAGCCAGAACACACAGGCGCACACGCACACACACACACACACACTTCATGTGTTCTGAAACACACAGCACAGTAATAAAAAGTGAACACAGAGTCATAAACGGACGAAGATAATTGCTAGTAGTTTACTAGAGGCCACCATGTGCCTAAACATGTTGTTCTGTCTTCCGCCTGTTCTCTGTATAGGGATCTACTCGGTGGAGTTGGTCAATGACAGTCTGTATGAGTGGCACGTCAAGCTTAGAACGTAAGTAATCCCTCTCACCATGCTGGATACAATACACAGTAGTCTCTTTTATCCAGATTATCTTTAAATGTAGTGTAGTTAACACAATAATATTATTATACGCTTATATGACTTTCAGATTGATTTATATGCCTAATTAGGAATGCACAGAGTTCTTAAATCAGTTACGTAGTATTAGAGGTCAGGGTCTTTCTTGCATTTCACGGAGTCACCATGTCGAGGTGCATGTCCCTCAGGGCCATCTCAGTGGGAAGGTTTTATGTAAACTGATGAACTGATTAGGCTAGATAGTGTGGTGGAGGTCTAAGTTGTGGAGTCCTGCTGCACAGCTGCCCACTAGCCTAGATGGTCAATATAATGCACATGGGGCCCAAGTCATGCTGCTGTGTGCAACTCTGTAGCTCTGTTTTTTTTGGGGGGACTGGATTCTCTGTTTCCTGACGTATGATGTCCTACCTGGTTTATGTTGTCTGTGACTTTATACTTCTGTCCTCAGTGGTCAGGCTTGCATTTCTGCACCTTGGTTCACTCTGAGGATTGATTTTATTGTCATATGAATGTTTATATCTCTGCATCTGTGTGTGTTTTGCGAACAGGGTCGACCCAGACAGCCCCTTACACAGCGACCTGCAGGTTCTGAAAGAGAAGGAGGGAATGGATTACATCCTGCTTAACTTCTCCTACAAAGTAAGTCACATGACCCGCGTCGCTCTCCCGCTTCAGCCCAGAATGGAGAGGAAAGGAGGATGCTCATAGACTGTGTGTAAATTACATATGGGAAAAGGTGGTCATGTTTTGGCAAACACATTTTTGCAAAAAAAAAAAAAAAAAAAAAAAAAAAAAAACAGGAATTATAGTACAGCTGGCACTGATCCCGTTTGACATGTTTTTGTACTGTGTTAAAACGGTCTTGTAGTTTTGTTTTGTTTTTATCTAAAAACTGTCTGTCTCTCTGTAGGATAACTTCCCCTTTGATCCTCCATTTGTACGGGTTGTCTCTCCTGTCCTGTCTGGAGGGTGAGTTTGCAATTTTTTTCTCTCTTTCTCTTTCTTTCTCTTCCAAGCATTAATTACTCATTTCCCTGCTTTTTTAGGCAAATGGAATGGTTTGAACCCCTGTGCTGTGTGCCTTTGAAGTTATCCCACACATGATTAGAATACAGACTACGGTTAAATGCAGGGTATATTCCTGCTACATTGGCAACATCCGGGTTGCGGGCGAGTCCCGTAAACTCCTCATTCTGATTGTCATATTCCGAATTTGGCCGTATTTCCGGTTCCTAATAACCCCAGTAAACCCTCTGGCTAATGCCTGAATAAACCAGAATAGTGGGTCATGTATACACCTTTATCAGAAAATGCTTCTTACTAGACAGTTTTTTCACATGTGCGCATGTTTAATTGACGCATGACGCAGCCAAAACAAGGCAAATCTGTAGGCTACATTGATGATCTAACCAGAATAGCAATTGATATGTAAAAGATTTTAATCGGGAGCGTGCTTTAATCAGAATATTGTCCTTTTTCCAAATTCACACTGCATGTACATACAGAGCTGGCCAGACTTGTAACATGTGAACGGGAAGTTGGGTCAAAGGAGTAAGGTTTCCATTCATTTCTCCACAGACCTTTCAAAAAGCCCGGTTCTAAAGCGTTTTAAGTCTAACCAGCTATGGGGTGCAGGATCATCATATAAACTTTCATGCCGAATGAAAAAACTAACGAAAAGAGAGAAAAAAAAAAGACAAAGGTACAAGACTGAGTACATATTTTTTACTCCCGAGTGGAGGAATGACTTGTCCCATAAGTCATTGCGAGTGATACAATTTCTAATGTTTATGACCATTGTTCACGAGCTCCGTATTCAATTGGAGAACATAACAGCAACTAACTTCCTACAGTTTGCTGCGAGCAGATTCAGCTTTAAAAAGTTGAAACATGTTTTAGCGGATCATCCCTTACTTCCCCTGCCACCACTGCTCCCTCCCAGCACATTGAGGTTTGAAGAGGGAGTTGCCATAAACTACTTTCCTGCCAATGGGAGTCTCCACCAATCAAAGGCGCTAATTTACACGGCTTTGCACTTCAGGATTGTCGGGTAGTACAGTGCCTCCCCGTGAAATTGCGACTAAGACGTTTTTATTAAAACAAGATTGATGCCATTTTTATGACCACAAACAATCGGTTTGTCCTGCTGTAGCGAGTTAGGAGTCTACGGTGAGTGGTTAAGACCGTGTGGGATATAATCAAATTCTCAGTGGCCAAAATGACTGGCGTTTTCACATCCGGATCCAGGCTGGCCAACTCTGGTGTCCTTGTACTATTTTGATATGGCAAGCAGATGTTGAGACACAAACTGGCCCAGATTATTCCACAGTGGTGTAACTGGCCCTTGTTGGTTTTGTGGGGAGTCTTCATTTATCTGTTTCTCTTGTCCTCTAGTTATGTCCTTGGAGGAGGGGCCCTGTGCATGGAACTTCTAACCAAGCAGGTCAGTCAGGCTTTTGCAGACCCGGTGATGTGCAGTGGCATGCTTGATAAGTACTGATGTGTTTTAGATGAGCATTTTGTTTAGTGGTGTCTGGTTTTGGTGCCTGTGGATGTGTATTTATTGGTGGATTAAAAAAAACAAATGTGTTTTGTGATTTAGACCAGTACATTTCTTGTGGTTTGTGATTAATATGGGGTGTGTGTGTGTGTTTGGTTTGTAATTTGACCACAGTTTGTCATTGTTATTAATATGCTGTGTGTGTGTGTGTGTGTGTGCGCGTGTGTGTGTGTGTTTGTGTTTTGCAGGGCTGGAGCAGTGCCTATTCCATTGAGTCTGTTATCATGCAGATCAACGCCACTTTAGTCAAAGGAAAAGCCAGAGTGCAGTTTGGAGCCAATAAGGTGAGCAGTCTTGCCGCTCAACTACTCTGAACTTTGTGTGTTTCTGTGTGTGCTTGGTCTGTGTGTACATTTCACACTTTGGACTTCTATAAAGTGGCCTTCCACACTGTGTGTGTGTTTGTATTTGTGCGTTTGCGTGCGCGCTATGCAAACATGATATGAAGCAACAGTTTGCCACTATTTATTTTATCAGGCAGTTAGTTTGGGTATCCCTTTCAAATCAGCTTTAGTGGTTTATGGTCATATGAACAAATAAACTGTGTCATTCCCAAAAGCCATGCAGGATGTGCTTCACGCAGCTCTGTGTTCTGGATGGGATCACTCCACAGAAAAGACAGAAAACTTGACAATGCTGACTGCACTGGCAGCAAACAGCAGCTACCATGATTTAGCTGTGCCACTTGTTTCATACACTAGTTCTCACTAGTTTTACACCAGAACCCCTTAAAGCTGCTTTATTGTGTGTGTGTTTGTAAGAGAGAGTGGAGAGGAACACACAGATGCACGTTTTTGGCTTGGATCTTCTCCTTCAGAGATTTTCAGTTACCAGTTTTCAGTTTACCATGTAATATTCATTGTGCATATGCGTTGATGCTGTCCTGCTGTGGTGTTGCTTTGCAAAACTGCTCGTCTGATGGAGAGACAGTCTCCTGTAATCTTTGTGTAAGACACTGACCACCACCCTGTTCTAAATATGTTTGTGTGTGTGTGTGTGGTGTGTGTGTGTGTGTGTGTGTGTGTTTGGGGAGAAACTGAAACCTTAATTACTAGCTTTTAGAACTGCAGTTTAACCTCTGTGACGGACTCTTTCAGAAGCCACAGGTCATTTGAAACTAACTGCAGTATCCTCTGACCTGACTGTCTTCCAGAACCAATACAATCTTGCCAGAGCACAGCAGTCATACAAATCCCTCGTGCAGATCCATGAAAAGAATGGTGAGTGTTACCTCCTCTACTAATGGACTTATGCTTTCACTGAAGGGAAACTCACACTCTCTCTCACACTCTCTCTCACACTCTCTCTCACACTCTCTCTCACACTCTCTCCACTCTCACTCTCTCTCTCACTCTCTCTCTCACTCTCTCTCTCTCTCTCACTCTCTCACTCTCACCTCCCCCCCCCCTGCTCTGGGGTACTGAGCCCCTAGCCCTGTTATTCAACATAGACGGAATAACAAAATGCCAGCTAATGCTAACTGATAAGGGCAAAAAGAATGAAAGTGAAAGTGTTTTCTTGCCTTTATCAGTTAGCATTACTGACAACACTTGGCGACCTCGAACAATAGCTATAGCTATGGGTTGGTTTACCCAAGAACATTCCTTGAAAGTCTCCTTCCTAGTCTTATGCTGTAATGCTGCTTAGTTGGTTCAGTGTTTTCTTTCCCCTTAAGTGAAGCCAGCAGTTGGCCTTTGTCGGCAACTGTGAAATGCAGTTGCATCAAGCTAACAGTGGTTGACATGCCCTTGGTACACCGAAGAACAGTGTCAGATTAAATTACCTCAAGCGATGGATATTTGTTTAACTTGACACACACGTTGCAGATGTAAATGGCTGTTAAAACATTTGCATCCTGTTGCACCTAGGTTGTTAGCAGAGCAGTCCCAGTGATCTCCCACAGAGCCGCATGCTTCTCTCAAAAACAAAGCTCTTATTAACAGGGACAAAATAAAGTTTAATTGATGAAAAGATGAAAATGTGAAGTTTTCCCAATAGAAAGTATGTCTTCATTAAAACCCGTTTTTCTCTCCCTCTTTCTCTTCTTCTATCTCTCTCTCTGTGTGTTTGTGTGTGTTTGGTGTGTTTGTGTGGTGTGTGTGTGTGTGTGCTGCAGGCTGGTACACACCCCCTAAGGAGGATGGCTAGACGGCGACTGTGCTGGTGTGTAATCTGGGGGCAGGGCAGGACCGGGTGTGTTCATGTCGTCGTCGTCGTCGTTGTTTCTTCCTTCTGATTTTCCTCTTAATTAGTTTGCTGACTGGAGCTCTTCAGTGAGGGGTGGAATATCCCCTGCACCTTTGCCTCTACTTCCACCCCTCCTAACCCCACCCCACCTGCTTCCCACAGACTGCTTTCACCTTCTTTTTGACCTTGACAAACGAAGGGTAACATGCGCCCCACACCCCACCTCCCCAACTGACCACCTCATCATGTAACCTCAGCAGAAGATCCCTTTTTCCACCTTTCTGCTTTCTCCCTCCCTCCCACCATCCCTCCTTCCTCTCTCTATTGCTCTCCCTGCCTTCATCTCTATTGCTCTCGATCACACATTTCCTCTCCTCCACTGTCCTCAACACTCTTCCAGCCTTTTGAGAGATGCACAGGATACTGGAAAGAAAGAAAGAAAGAAGGAAGGAAGGAAGGCTGGCTGTCAGTTGCTCATTTTTTTCCATCATCCTCTCTTTTTCGCAAGCAGCATTGTTAATGGCTGTGATTCCTTTGGACAGAACAAGCTTGTTTTGACTTAAACCATATTAGTAGCCGTGGACTGGACTACAAAAGAGGGGAAAAAAGAAAATGAAAAAAAAGAGGGAAAAAAATAACAATCCCATCCCCCCCCCCATCCCCCAAACCCCTTTGAAAGAGTGGAACGGGTCAGGGGTGGGATTTGGTGACTGGTGACTTTGTTGTCGAGAGGGGACGCTAACTTATGCTGTGGTTGGCTTCTGTGATGTTCCGTCTGTCTGTCTGTATTTCCCATACGACGCCAAGATTTCCCTCAGTGGAACAAGATGCTCCGAGGCTGTCCCCACTCTTCGCCTGAGGCCTGTTTGGCGTGAGCCAAAACAACACGGACAGAGAAAGATGGAGAGGGAGGGAAAATGAAATGATCCTACAAGGACAGTCTGTTGTGGTTGGTCTGATTGAGATACATGGGAAGGAAGGAGAAGGCCCTCGACCATTGCTTTTCCCCCTCTTCAAGCTTCCGCGTGATTGGCTACCACAACCTGGTGGCGCCCCGGGGCAAAACAAACAGGCTTATCAGCGGCAAGGTTTGGTTTTACTCACTGTAAACTGTAGTAGAATTTAACTCCACATTGTAAACATTGTACTTATGAGAATGAATCTTCTTACTTTTCTGTTTTTTTTTTGTTTTGTTTGTTTGTTTTTTTCCTCTTTTTTTTTTTTGTTTTTTTTTTGTTTTGTTTTTTGATCCCTCTGAGGTATCCTTAATATATGTGAGTGGGTGGGGGAGGGTACAGGCTACATTTCTCTCTTCATCAGGGCGGTCTGGACCAGTGGGAATCGAAAGTAATGCAACTTTGTCGGACGTGAAAACGCATCTCTCCTTGTGGAAGTTAGGAAAACCGATCAAATGCAAAAGCATACCTTTACAAAGTATATTTTCTTGTAAAACATTTTGATGACTACTGCTGTTCTTTTTGTTTGTTCTGTTCTCCGTCAGAGATGGAAACGCATGCGTCTACGCCGTCTCTCACTGGCTCTGACTGCTTTCATCTTAATAGCTGCAGTGATCATTCCTCTTTAACCAATGTTGATGGTTTGGCAATAAGCGCAGTTGTGCTGGTGAATTTCTTCACCACAGACACAGGATGACTTTGTTTTTGGTTTGGTGATGTCCTCTCTCTCATAAACAATGTTAGACAAACTTCAGTGACAGACTTAACAGACTTTGACAATATTAGTTGATTAACAAAATGCTCTTTGCAAATAAGTTCTTCACTGTGGATACTCTCTACCAACAGTTGACATTTTTAAGTTGAGTAGGACATGTGATTGGAATTGAGACAGGTCAAGTCCACAGTAGAGCTACAGAGATCTTGTCTGATGGACACAAGACATTCACATCCACACCCATGTCAGCATGGGAATTTGACATACTGATTTGCCGAATTCTTCCCTGTATTCTGTTGTCAAGGGAAAGCTCAAAAATCTGGAACTCTCATGGAACTCTTGTGGTATGTCATAAGGGCTGGATTAATCTACCCATGTAATTGGGAGTCTTTGGGCCGTATGTCCCCCGGTGTTCATGTTGTCCCTTGAAAAGACCTGACTTTGGTGTAAGTCTGAGTGTGTTCTCATCGACTGCACGTCATACTGTGAGTTCCCATCCAGTTACATGCCCCGTCACCAGCTATCTGCAGTGACTGAAACAAGCTAACTTCCATGGATAATGTACCTGGACACACCCCTCTTCCTCTAAGAAAAAAAAACCCATCATGTAAGAACTATCTAATGATTGTGTTATCCTTCCTAACATTGGGGGAGTGTTCATGTCTTCTTTCTGTGTCATTTTAATATTTCACTCCTTTTCAAATAGACCTGCTACTACTCAAGTAATACTCAAGGAATTACTCTGTTATTGTAGGTGGCCCCAGGACAGTACCTTTTCCAGTGTTCAGGAAGATTCTTTTCTATTATTATTATTATTATTATTATTATTATTATTGATGATTCTCTGAGCACTAATATGTGTTTTGAGAGTCCAGGGACAGGCCTTATTTTGTTCTGTGTTGATAGATGTCGGTTGGTGGTTCCCTCCCCTGAGCTCCCGTCTGTTGACGTTGCAAGCAACTGTTGTATTAATCCAAACCATCCTGGGCCCTCATCTCCCGCCACCTCTCTTTCTCTCTCTCTCACACACACACACACACGCACACAGTCAGTCTTGTTTAGACTACTGCCCAAACGTACTTGGTCCCAAGCATCAGGACCAGACCAGAGTTTTGTGGTCATGGCAACCTTGTCAGTTTTGGAATCCTCCAGAGTTCCAGTGGTCATCCTCCTCCTTCTCCTCCTCCTGACTTCCACTTGCGCAGGTTCCGTGCAGGCTGTTCTTACTCTCCGTTGCTGGAGGTTCCAGTGTGTGTATGGCGGGGAGGGATTGGGTTAGGTCGGGGTGGGCAGTACTGGGCCTTCAGTGTGTTCTGGTTCGGCCCTCTGGCCTGTTGTTAATGGGTGGGTTATGGAGTGAAGCACTGTTAGCATGCTTTTCAATTTTTGTTTTATTTCTTTCTTTTTTTTCATTGTAAGCGTAATTTTGACCATGTACAGTAATTTGTAAACTTGCATCAAGTTTATGAATAAAGAATTTTAAGAAATAAATGTTATAATGCTCTCATGAAGTCTTTTTTCTAAGAATGAAGACAGCTGGCTGTGTTAATTCCAGATTTTTATACTTCTGTATGTTTTACAATATGTTAAATGGGGTAAATCTTGTTTAATGGTAGCATTTTATATTCCAGCATTTTTTGAGAAGCAAGCTGTTGTCTGCCATATGGCAGCCAATTTTAAAATTCTGGGGGTCTGTAAGAAATGGTCTGAGAAGCTGTTGAAATTTGTGAAGAAAGGCTGCAACAACTTCTTTGCAAAGTTAAATTAGACACACAAGTCCTATTCCTTGTGGTAATCAGTGTAGCTCTATACTCACCCTTCAGAGGTCTGCCTTGGTTTGAAGCCAGACCAGAATTAGCTGTCGCAACTAGGTGGGTAGCATGGACAATAATAAATAATTTGGTTCACCATGCATCTTTGAGTCAGTTCATCTTGTTTTGTTTGCAAGAGTTGTAACTGCATAAAGATAAATTGGAGGTTTTGAGGGTTGCACAGTTGCATGGCCAGGTTTCCTTTGCATGACCACTAGAGGGCCCCAGCAGGCTGTGAAACTACAGTTTGTTTAGCCGGCGTAAAGAGGATGTATGTGTGCGTGCTGTGTTTCCAAGCAACACACCTTAACATCTTCAGAGAAGAAAAGGTCAGGCATGTCGCAGGCAATTTCTCATCCCAGTCATCACACTCAAGTGGCTGTTGCATGAATTTGGCTTAACTTTGCTGAGATCGCAAGAGACATCTCTTACTCCTGGTCTCTGATACTGCTGATTTTCGTATCAATATGCAAATTGTCACTTGCCACTCATAGCGGAGATATACCCAATGAATCGAAGGGAGAAGACGCGTTCGCCTCAGCCGTCATTCAGGCTCTTTATTGTTTTGCCTTTCGTAGACATTTTCTTCTCCCTGGGTAGGCTATTCATTGTCTTCGCTGTCTTCTTTCTGCTTTTAACTCTTATCGACCTAACCATTTAACCCCCATATTTACACCATGAATCCTATAGGCTACCTCCTGCCAGGCAGGGCTGTTTTCTCCAACAACACCGGAAGCCTACTGTATGTTGAATCAATGATGAATTCCCATCAGGATCAGTTCAGGTCATGGACAGGCTTTTGTTGAGAAGTGTGAGGTATTGGCTGGAAGAATCGCTGTCGCTTTTTAGGTGTAATTGGACAGAAGAATCTCTGGTGTACCAAAGGTTCTATTCCTAAACCATTTTCACCTTTTGTAGTCTTGGTTTATATCCAAGAGGACAGCTAGATTTTTTCTGTGCCATGCATTTTGGTCCTATCACCATCACCATCACCATCACCACATTTGTTCCATCGGGGATATTTTGTTGGAGAAGGCCTCCATTGGAGTCATCCTAGCGCCTTCCAATCCTGGTTAAGCAGGCACGACTTTCATTGTGTGATCGTCCTCTCTCTTTCTGATCTTCCCCACTCTTCCATTCTGTGACCTTCCTTCATTTCTGTTCTATCTCTGTCTTCCTAATAGCCTTCTCCTTTTCTTCCCATCCACCTCCAACCCCAGACCTTAAAGCTGCTGCCGCCACCACTGTCTCCTCCTGTGCTGTCTGTTAGTAGGAGACCTTGCCTTTCCAGCTAGTCTGGACACAGTGCCTCCTTTGAACCCAGACGACCCTTGCTCTTTAAAGGTCCTGTTCGTGGCTGCACCGCACGCCACCACGGACAATGCGGCCGCATCACGGATCATAAAACATTAATCGCTTTAATCGCATCTCTCCCGAAAGCGCTTGCTATCGCCAAAACGCAACCGACAGCGCCGAGCAAGACCTCAAGCCACTTCACTGACGAGATGGAGAGGAAGAGAGGCCGGCAGGGTTGGGAGGGTAATTGCTCGTTATTGAAATGCTTCTCATTTCTGGCATTTTATGTCGTTAGGGGTCGTTGAGTCCCTGCATGCCTGACCTGACTGACTAGAATACAAATATCATTATCTTTACCCGTTCTTCTAGACGTGACCTTGTTTGTCTGTGTCTTATCAGTTTGACTGACTGAACAAGGCTGTTTGCAGACATTATGTAGATTTGCAGGCAGTGATTTGCTTTAATCAAAAGTGACCTATATCTCCTCCTCGTCAAATCCAAGATTTGGAGATTTGGATGCACCAAGTAGTAGCCTACCTTGCCCTACCTGTTGAGCTTTAAGTATGCTTAAATGAAAGAAGGGAGGATGAGTAGCCGTCGAAGGAGGTAGCTGAAAGAAAAGAAAAGACAAAAGTCACAAAACACAGCAAAGGAATGGATGAATGGAAGCAGGAACAGGGAAGGGAGAGGAATAGGTCATCTAGGAGCACCCAAAGATGACATTCGATGTCCTGCCTTTTCCTGGCGCTGTGTTATTGTCAGCTGTCAGTCAGGCTTGACCCAAGGGTAACTCCGAGTCAGTGGATTGTGAACCTTTGTGTGGTGGCTGCTAGACCCAGGGAGTCAGGCTCTTGTTTGATGGTGGTGGTGATAAATCTGAGGATTAACACAATATGTAGCACTTCTCCCTCTCTCTCTCTATCTCTTCTATTTCATTTGTTTTTTCTCTCTGTCTTTTGGTTTGTTTCCTTTGCTTTTTCTCTCTGTCCTGTCCAACGCTATGCATATTGACCCACTGAGTATGCCCCTTCCCTTCTCTCTCTCTCTCTCTTTCTCTCTCTCACACACACACACACACACACACGCACTCTCTTTTTTTACTCCTCTATCTCTCCATCACCCTCTCTCTCTTATTCCAGTCCCTCCCTCCCTCTCTCCTGTCCCCTTTCTGTCACTGAGGTTAATCTCTGGAGTAAAAGAGTGACATGGCTCGGGCCCCGGGGGCCTGCGTGTCTGAGATAGGGAGGATAGTGGAGGGCCAAGCTGTGCCGACACCTGTGTTTACTCCTGGGGTAATTCACCCCCTTTATCTGGCAGCCGGGGAAATCGGCACTCCGTAAAAATACCATGGAATTGAATTTTCCTATTCTCCTCTGCCTCTTTCTCTCTCACACTGCCCTCCATAATACTCTCCTCCTCTATCTTAACTCTCTCTCTCTCTCTCTCTCTCGCTCTATCTTTCTCTCTCTATCTCTATCACTGGTCATTGTGTTCAGAATGATGGTTTAATACTAATTATAACATAGCACTGATGGACAGTCTGTGTGGTAATGACTAATCTCTTATATCTCTCAGGTCTGCTCTGTGACACACACACACACACACATACTTTTATGTCTCTCTCTCACACTCACACTCTCACACACACATTCTCTTTTTCTGCTCTTTTTTCTTCTTTCTGTCATTTTGTGTTTTACTCGCCATCTCGTCTTTAACCTGAGCTTGGAAGGGAGCCAACAGTTGTGCGTGTGTGTGTGTGTTTGTGTGCGTGAATGTGCGCACTAGTGATTAGGCATTCTCCAACCGTATTGTCAAGTCTTGCTATTTATCACAAAGTGCTTGTTCGACACAGACACACAAAGACACAGACACACACACCCTCCTGCATCCCATTTCTGCTATATCATTTGTAAAATGACTGCCGTAGTGTTCAGCTTGAACAGCTTGGTGTCTCTCAATTTTCTCCTGAAGTTTCTCTGTTCCAGTCAAGTGGGGATGTGTGTGTGTGTGTGTGTGTGTGTGTGTGTGTGTGTGTGTGTGTGTGTGTGGTTTGCTAATTCTCCTGAGGAGGAAGGTGTGACTTAAGACAGGTATGAGAGGAACCTAGTAAGAGAGACAGATCAGCAAGGTCTGTTCATCTTTCTCCCTCTCCCCCTTTCTCTTTTTTACTCCTCTCTCTGAATAATGCAGAGGGTGTCTAAAGTAGAAAAAGATGCATTAACATTCTAACATTCAAGGGATTGCCTTTCTCTTGCTCTCATTTGTACCTTGTGTGTGTGTGTGTGTGTGTGTGTGTGTGTGTGATGTGCTTGTGCTTATGTCCTTCAGTTTGTAGAGGATAAAAGTGTTTAAAGCACACATGGGGACACTTTGACGTAATATATAGCCTCTCCCTCTGGAATTATTTAACACTCACTTGTGATGTACCCCTCCTGCATGTGGTTCTTGTTTGGTACATACCACTGCCATAGATCCTTTGCAGAGCCGTCCACAGTCAAGGAATAGAGCATTTGAAGTGTCTAATTGGATACACCACGAGAGCGATTTGAGAGGCAATTTTCCTCCTCTAAGTGAAACGTGTTGCAGAAAAGGGATTTTTTATACTCACAAACAAAAGGGCTTTTAAAAAGTCTTTAAATACAGCACAAACGAGGGTCGTTAGTCATAGTAATGCCACCAAGGTTGTAATGTCACTGAGAATGACTTCCTGTAAGATGGAGGTTAAAGGTGTGAAGGAGGAAGACGGGGATCTTGTTTTTCCCATGATTGCGGTGTAAATCCTAGGTAAATATGAGATTGTGCGTGATGGAACGATGGATTTCTAACACACGCACACACAGATAATTACTAGAGTTGGATCCGGAGTGATGACTAGGTTTTATACCCTCTGATTAAAATCTTGTTTTTCTATCTTTTCTTCTCACATTTGAATAAATATTACATGTCCCCCCTCTGCCACTGCACTGCCACCCCCACTAAAATGAGTGAACGGAAACTTATTCAATTCCAGTACAAATCACCATATCAGCATTTCCCAGCTGTGTAATTGCAGAAGGCGTCGTCGAGGGGTGACCTTCACCAACGGCCTCCATGTTGTTTTTCATAAATTTACTTCAAATATATTCATGCATTGCCTCTCTCTCTCTCCTCTCTCTCTCTCTCTCTCTCTCTCTCTCTCTCTCTCTCTCTCTCTCTCTCTCTCTCTCTCTCTCTCTCTCTCTCTCTCTCTCTCTCTGCTTGTCTGTCTGTCTGTTTGGTTATATTTCTGTCTCTCCCTCCTCTCTGTCTGCCCCAGTCACTAACAGGAGATGGGAAGCATACATTATCCTAAAAGGCCAGCCTGGCAATTTCATTTTTTCCCTCTTTCTACTCATGCGTAAATATTAATGGCGTATCAATCTGCATTTCATATTGAGCTCTCCAAGTTTGAGATGCATAGACTGAAAGAGAGAGAGAGAGAATGACTGTGATAGATTGGTTAACCCTTCAGGGAAGGGAGGATTGATGAAGAAAGACACACAGCTCTGCCCCCCACCTCCCCCGTTGCCCATCCAACCAATCCCCTTCCACCCACCACTCAACACCCACACACATACACATGCACATCTCCAGATTGCCTGTGGCGTTTAATGTGGTTGGTCCATCTGCTTTCACTAGGCCTCATCCTGCCTGTGGGTAATCAGCATTAATGCGACACACGAGCTTCCTGTCTCCCTGGCCACCACTTGCTCTGCTCTGCTCTGCTCTGTCGAGGATCACAGACAGTCAACAGTGTTGTAGTCGCCTGTATTGAACAACCACACATTACCACTTCGGTAAAGTAGATATATGTATATCTGGGAATTCTGAAGGTGGCACAAAGTGAAACTGAGGCCAGGAGCACCAATTCATCTGCTTGCTTTCTTATTTCTCTGTTTGAGCCATAAATCAATTTCTGTGTGTGTGTGTGTGTGTGTGTGTGTGTGTGTGTGTGTGTGTAGCCCATTAGGGGTGGTGGTGGTGGTGGTGTAAATGTTTGGAGTTGGCTAGAGCATGTGTTGAAGTGAAAATGTAAATCTTTCAAGGGCAAGAGATTAGCAAACAGAGGCTCAAGGATGAGAAATAAGACGTGACCGACCCAACCTGTTTTTCTTTTATATTAATGTCTCAAAACGTGCTGTATGATATTTCACACTCATGAGCAAACTCTGCAAAGCTGGAAATACAGCTTCAAGGTAACATATATTCAAACGTGCTAGCAAGGCCTCGCAGCAAACAAAGACAGACACACACACACACACACACACACACACACACACACACACAAAGGTAACTTCAGTCGACATGGAACGTTCGGCGCATTTACAAGCAAAGTCATCCTTTTGCTCACACACACACTCTCTCTGTGGTAACGGTTGCCTGATCAGCGTGTCCGCTCACTGGGAAGATGAGCCCTCTGGTGTGAGCCGATCGCTTGCCTGAGCCATATGGATTTCCACTGGAGAGGTTATAATTCATCCTGGATACTTACTCAATAGTCACCGATGAGGCTCTGGCAAAGAAAGCAGGAGAGAATGAGATATTAGCTTAGTGGCATCGTAAAGCCTCTGTATGTTTTGGTGTGGTTGACATGGGCTTTGTGTGGACTGATAGATATCGTTTGCATGTATATGGTACTGTGTGTGTGTGTGTGTGTGTGTGTGTTTGAGACAAAGAGATGGTTGGGGTTGTGTGAAACATTGACTGAGGATTGCTTACCTCTGTAGTGAGCTGTGTCGATACACCAGCTCCCTACGGCAGAAATACACACGACTCGATCAATGATGGTGGACTACGATCAGGCTGGAAGCGGCCATCTGTCTTACTGAGACTCCTGCTAGTCCGACGCTGTGCCCAGTGCATCGTCTCGACATCGACTCAGGAGATCAGTTCTCTCCAATCACTTTGGCTGTGTACCCACCACTGTCAGAGATCAAGACACATGGATCATACACTGACTAATCATGTAGTGCATTTGCATTCATTCATGTAGTAGTCACTTGATGTGTATGCTCAAAGGCATAGCTCAAAACTCTGGGCACCCCGTCCCCCCACCCCCCAGTCTCTGTGGCTGCAGATTCGATTTCCTGAGGTGGGTTGTGGTGGTGGTGGGGGGGGGGACCCATTTCAGTGTGACACATGACCTGGAAACACATGTCCTCCATCATGGCTCTGTGTGTGCCTTGAACCCTTGAGGCCCGGTTGCTGCAGGTAGAAGAGTTAGGTCTCGGGGCTCTCTGGGATGATGGAGCACCTGTGTGTGCCTCAGCAGTAAAGGCCAACATCTGCTGCTGTCTCCGCAGTACCACCTCTGATGACTCTATTAGAGAGGAGAGATGGGGAAGTGTGGGGGTGGGATGGGGGGAGGTAGTCCCCTTAAGAGATATGAGTAAGAGAGAGAGAGAGGGAGAGAGGAGAGGGAAATAAAGATGGATTTTTTAAAAAAAAAGGAGAGAGGGTCAAAACCTGAGGGAGAAGATGAAGGGATGTGCAGAAGATGAAGGTGTAAGCAGGTAAGTTCCAGAGGTACAGCGGAAATGAGAGAGAGCAAGAGAGCGAGCTGTGAGAGATAACTCCAGAGGAAAGCATAAGAGAGATTGTGAGTGGCAAGGAAAAAGTATGTCAAAATAGGGCAATGTACAATGTTAAGAAAATGGGAGGGAGGGGGGGTATTGTGGGAAAGGTATGCATCAAAAAAGGGAGGAGAGAGATGTTGATGAAATGATAAAACCTCAAAACAGGAAGTAATCTGTAATCTTTTCTGGAGGCTGTGGTCAGATCACACCAGCTTAACGCCAAGAGCTCCCTGTGGTCAGAGCAAATAATCTCCTCTCCTCCTCTTCCCCCTCCTTGCTGCTCCTCCTCCTCCCTCCTGGAGGCTGCTTAAGCAGCCACATGTGGTCATAGCAAATAATCTCCTCCTCTCTTCCTCCTCCTCCCTGCTCCTTCACCTCTTTCTCCTCATCTCTCCTCTCCATGCCTTCTCCATCGTGGTGGCTGTTTAAACAGCTCCCTGTGGGCAGGGCAAAACCCAGTCCTCCTCCATGAAGTCTGCTTAAGACGGTTAAACAGCTTCAGGTGAGTGAGAGTCTGTGGAGGACAATCTATGGCAGAGAGCTCTGAACCTGATGAATGAGCTGGCAATCTTGCTCAAATAGCCTCATTTACACCTCCAGAGACGAGAGAGAGACGGGGGCGGGGGGAGGATCTGTAAAGAGGGAGAAGAAAATCTGATGGCAATGAGATGGCAATCCTGCTTAAATAGTCCCCCTTACATCATCACAGCCAAGAGGAGCGAGCGAGTGAGAGAGAGAGAAAGTGAGACAGAAAAAGACAGGATTTCAGAGAGCGTGAATGGAGAGAATAAAAAATAATCTTTGAAAGAGAGCATTTGGCTGTTACACTGCGACAAGCAGAGGCGGAGCAGGAGTTCAGGAGGTCACCCCTGTCACGGAGATTGCTTTTGAGTTTGTATGAATGAGCGCAGATGAGAGGCCTAAATTGAACAGGGAGGTAATCTCCTGTTGAAGTCATTTCCACAAAGAGGGATGGATGGCCGGCGGGGGAAAATGGCGCCAGCCTACGCGTCCTCGTGTCTTTGTTCTTATCAGCGTTGGGGAACACAAATGAAAATCCCTCTTATCAACCTCACTACTGCATGCCTGGAAAAGAGAACAAGATGGACACCAGCAGCAATGTCTCACCTTGCTATTTCTCCCATTCAGCTTTTTTTCTCTTCCAAGGCACTGTTTCCAGTTATTGCACCACAGTGTTATCACCAGCATTCAAGGACATCACTCTCTCTCTCGCTCTCTCTCTCTCTGTCTGTCTCTCTCTCTCTCTCTCCTTCTCCTCCTTCTTGTCCCTGTGTGTGTGTGTGTGTGTGTATTGCGTGTCATGATGTAATACCTGCTTTATTTGCCCGTGTGACAGGTGTGTCAATTGGAGGCAAGGCCCCGCTGCACTCGCTCTCGTAGAGGATGGATCTGTGGCGACACAACAGCGTTTCTGTTCAAGAATCATGTACACCAGACAAAGCCAAAGGGTAGCAGCTCCATGTACAGATAGCACAGAGATAACACTCTGATCTTATCTTTGTGTGTGTGTGTGTGTGTGCATGTGTGTGTGTGTGTGAATGAACTCCTTGATATGTGTAGTACACCAGACCTCATTCAGAAGCTCATGAAAGAATTATTCTTCCCTCGCAACCAATACAGACAAAACAAGACTGACACCGTGAGACACTGGCAGCCATAGCTGATGCTGAACCAGTGCTGCTACTGTGTCCTTGCAGGATGTTTTGTTCTGCATCCTTCACAGTGTGATATTCTCTGGCAGTCCATTTTCTCATTGTCTCACTGCTGGCTGGCTTGCTGATACAGAGCGTCACCATGGCTGCACAAGGACATATATTTCCCCCCCTGGCTGGTTTCCTGAACCCTAATTAGAAGGGTCTTTCAGGCTGTTTCGCTTTAGCTTGAAATATACGTCCCCTATTCCAGCGTTTTGTTTTTTTTTTCCTGACGGCGTCTCGGTGAAGACTCTTAATTTCCGCGCCGCTTTATGAATTATGCTGCAAAACCAGTGGAGCAAGCTGCCAAGCGGTTTTTTTCCGCAGCGTGTGGAGGATGAGGTCGGTGTGACTTCTTGGCCCCTGTCGTCATTAATCACCAGTGAGACACCACACACACTCATGCACGCACACACACCCCACACCCTTCCATAGGTCCAGTAATGGAGGAAGCCCTTCATCAGAGGAAGCAAAAAGAGATGGCTTTACGGGAACAGAGAGGGGAACAGAAGCAAAGGAAAAAGGGAAGAGGAGAGAGGGGAGGGGAAGAATGGAAAATGGAAAGAGTAGCACAGTGGAGAAGAGGTGGAACGGAGTGGACAGGTGGGAAGATGAGAAAAGAGACCAAAGGAGAAATAAAAGAAGCATTGATTCTCACAGAGTCAGAACAGTGGAATGGAGGTATAACAAGGTCTCAGGAGGAACAGGTAAGGGAAAGAGAAGATAATGTAAACGAGAGAAGAATGGAGGCAAATAGAGGGAAAGAAAAAAAAAGAATCAGAGAGCACAGGAGAGAGAAAGGAGAGATAGACAACCCATTCATATTTCCCCCCACGCTAAGTATGCAGACACATTTTAAGCCCGTTATAAAAAGGCATTTTAAGTTATTAGGTCATAAAGCGTGTACTGAATAAATGAATTCAATTTAAAGTTACAGAGTCAGTGTACCTTCAGGCACACTCGTTCGTTACCAAGCAAATGAACGACACAGACAGCAATGGGTTATTTATGCAATATTTACATTCAGTGTTGAGCTTACAGTGGCCAAGGAGAAAGAGCTGTCATGATAACAAGAAACTAGAGGGGAACAGAAGGAAGGATAGGTGTTTAGGAGGGAGGGGGGGCACTTGAGGAGAGGGAAGGCTGTCAGAGGGACAGAAGAAGGATGGGAGATTGGGGTGGGGTGGAGGGAGAGGTAGGAGCGCTTGAGGAGACAAAAGGCAAACAGAGGCGGAGGAGGAGAGGATGAGGGGTCAGGGAGATGATGAGAGGAGAGAGAAGACGGCGCAGGAGGAGAGGAGAGATGGCAAACAAGCACAGACAGGAGCAGGGCTGAGAGGAGAGGAGATGGAGAGAAGAGGGAAGAGTAGAGAAGTGCTTGAGAATAGATAAGACCCACAGAAGGGAAGAGAGAAGGGGAGAAGATAAGAGGAGAGAGGAGAGGACAAGAGAGAGGAGAGGGCACGAGAACACTTCAGAGCCAAAACATCAGAGAGAGAGACCAGGTGGGAGAGAGAAAAGGGGGAGAAGAGAAGTCAGGAGGAGGGGGGAAATGGAAGGAGTGCTTGGGAAGGGAAACTGTGCTCAGAAGAACAAGGAGGGGGAGGGGGGGCAAGATGACTGCAGGAGTGGACAGAATTCAGGACTGTGATTTTAAGGGGGGCATTTTTAATGTCCTTGTCCCTTTTAAGATTTTATGGGGGGGGGGGCAGAGAAAGGGAGAGGAGGAAGAGAAGATGAGTGGAGTGCAGTGCAGTGTTTCAAGAGACCAACGGCCAACAATGGCCGGGGGAGAGAAGAGGATAGGAGAGGGAATATGTGATGGCTGCAGGAAAGAGGATGGAGGTCCTCCTTCATCTCAGCTGCATTCCCAGTGTCTTCTTCCTTCAGGGCTAAATACCCCCCATCAGGGGAGAGAGAGATCCATCTAAAAGAAAAAAAAAAAACACTGCAGGCTTCGACCTGCTCTTTTTTCTTCTCTTCTGATCTCTTCTCTTCTCTTTTCCTCTAGTCAGGCTGTTGTCATGCTCCTCTCTGCTTTCTTTTTGTTCATCTTGTTTTCATGGCCATGTTTACATCTGCCTGTTTGCTATCTCTTCTCACTTCATTTCTCTTTAATTAGCCTGTCTCTCCTTGTCTCCTCTAGTGAATCAGTCTCTAATTGCTGTGCAGTCTGGCTGAAGCTCTCTCACAGAGATGCCATATACCCTGTATGGAAGATCAGTATGAGAGTCATGCCTTCATTCACTGTTGTATTATCCTATATTTTATACCCACGCTGTTTTACTACATACTCCATACTACATACTATGCTCTTGTCTCTATGCTCTTTACTCCTTATTTGCTGCTATTGTATTGATTTTGTTGGATTCTGTGTAATGGTATCATTTTTGCTTGTCTGCCACCATTAATATGTGCATTAATTATGTGATGCAGACATTGTTCTAGTCCTGGAAGGAGGGCTGTGTTTTGTAGAGTTGCCCACTGGCTTAGTAAAGCACAAAGACACATGCGCATACTCTACCTAACCTTCTAGAAGCCAACGTTGCTCAGGAGCAACACTCAATATATGTGTCCACCATTGGTCTCAAAAATATTTTTGTCGTTGACTTACCTACTGTTGCTGAAAGTCTAGTTAATGAAGTGAGCCATATTAATTGATGGCACCACATGTTCTAGGTATGTATTTGTAATACTCTTTTCAGTAGTATCAGGATTTTATCATTGTGTTTTCCTTTAGTCTGAATAATGAACTTCCCATCTCCTAATCAGTTATAATTACATAATGAGTTCCCACCAATTTTTCATGTAAAACCTACACATAAACATATACACACAAGACACACATGTAAATACACACACAGGCATGTGCACATACACACACAAAGGCACACATACAATAATAATAACCCAACAATAGTTAAATAATAACTCATGTGATTGTAGTTACCTATTAACTACATTGCAATTTTTTTTTTCCTTTAGCGACCATAGTTGCTTAGGAACAATATTTCAGAATTATAGGTAACATGACCTACCTTCTAGAAGGTGCTGTGGTCTAACCACTTACCGTGATGATTCACAGTAAATGCAGGAAAAAGCCTTTAAAAGGGCAGTGCTGGGATGGCGTGGTGTGCTGTCATTCTCTCAGATGAACTCTCTATTCTGAAGGCTTGACTTCCTCTGGTTCAGATTAAACACCCCAATCTCCGCTGTGTTTCAGCCAAGGCCTGACTCAGGTGTTGTATCAACACAAGCTCTTTTGATTGAAGGTGCTATAATATGTTGATATTGCTGACTAAAACGCAACTAGACTACACTTGAAAAATCTCCACACCATTAAAGGAAGTATTATCACTTCCTGCCTTGTGTAAGGTATTCCATGAGCTATTTATCTTATCAATAATGACATTAGTCTTTTTTAATAGCGTATTTAAATGTTGCCGTATGTTACTTTAAGGTTTATATTCTGTATGGTCTGTAGGCTATGGTCCTTCCACTCTCATATTCTAATTTCTGGTGGATATCTATGGTAAAAATTTGTGTGGTAGACCAGCGGCTGTCATAGGCTCTAATGATAAAATGGTAGCCTGTTAACGGTGAATTCTTTCTTCTTTCTTTCTTTCTTTCTCTCAGTGAGTCACTTCTGTGTCTTTGACTGATGTGCCATTATGAATGTCATTTGTTTTTCTCCCTGAAATTGACCTCAGGATAGATTGTATTAAAAACCCACTGAAGTAATTGATTCAGGGCTGTGCTGAAGTCGAATGTTGTTTCTTTAAGTGATTGCACCCATTGCCTAAGGCATAAATGTTTAACAATGAGCTCATGGTCTCTACCACAACCCTGGTGAAACATTGGAGTGAAGGAGGTTAAAGTGTATTAGATAGTAATGTGTGTGTGTGTGTGCGTGCATGTGTGTTTTCATGCATGTGTTTTATGAATATTACTACTTTTCAATAACTCATGTCCTGCTGTGCAAATGTCATAGCAATGTCATCCACCTCACAGGTGCAAAGATTGTGATAAAATATTCAGTTATATTGTTATGTAGTTTTGATATAACTGCTCATCCATTAGAAATGCTTCTGCACAAAGGTATCAAACTGCAAGATGGCCATGTATCAGTGCTGCTGCCATAGCATCTGTGCAATATTATAACAAAATCTGTTTCTTTTGTTTGTTTGTTTGTTTTTTTACTATAGACTGTACAAATGCTACCATTACAATCAACACACAACACTCTAATCACCATCAGTTTACTTCAAGCACTTCAGACAGTCTTCAAGTACTGCACCCCAGGCAGTGCTACTGCTGATGTGATTCCTCCTAAGAGGTGCTGAACTTAGCTCCCTGGGATGGATCAAGATGAGTTACTTCCTGTCAGCGGCGAGAAAGGCAGACGTGAACTCTGGACTGATTGGGCGAGAACAGCCCTGATGTTTTATCCACAGCTTGGTTAACGATCTGCTCACTACCATTTAGATAATTAGCTGAATGCAGTCCAAGTCATGCTAAGGCTTCAGGAGAGGTGCTCTCACACACACACACACACACACACACACACACACACACACATACCACCACATACACATATATACATGAATATTAAACCAATAAATCCACATATGCAATACATGCAATGAACAAGCATGGTAACATATTTTATACATGTATGGCAAATTAAGAATATACATTTTCTGGGCACACAATCTGAGCACAACAAATACAGGTATCTATCTATCAAATGATAAATCCATTTATCCACTCCATAAACTAAATTGTAGTCTGAGATTTAATGTGACCTTGGCACTATATGTTGGGTCCATTGGATTAACGTGTGTGTCATCTGTGTGAGAGTGTGTGTCATCTGTGTGAGAGTGTGTGTCATCTGTGTGAGAGTGTGTGTCATCTGTGTGAGAGTGTGTGTCACACGCATTCCCAGTCTCCCAGTGATCTATCAGCTTCCCACATCTCCCTCCACCTGTTTCTCAAATGACTTTAATCCGTAACTAATTGCTTTTCTGAGCACATCATCATTTTTTTCCCCACGTCTTTTCCCCCTCCCTGCCCGGCTGCCAACCTCACGGAAAGCTCCGGACACTCCAACCCTACTTCGCATCTCATCTCATCTCATCTCATCTCATCACTCACGCCTCGGTAGGGGTCTAACGTGCCAACATGCCTTTCTCCGCCACGTACCCACTGTCCCTATGCCAGGTGTAGACAGGACAGGACAGGACAGGACAGGACCGGGCTGGGCTGTTCTGGGCTGGGCAGTGGCTGGCTGTGCCAAGGCTCTGTGCCCCCTGTACATCTCTGTGGAGAGGAGCTGGAGATGGAGATGGCAGTGGCACTGTGCTCCCGCTAGGCTAAGTAGGCTATCTATATGCAGAGCTAGAGCTAATGGGCCCACTCATTATTTACTGCTAATGGGCTAAATGGACCATGTGGACGAGCTGAGCCGACAGGGCCTGATGTAGTGCTGGGATGGGCTTTATTCATCTCTCTGTCTGTCTGTATGTCTATGTGAATATCTGTGTGTGTGTGTGTTTCTGCTTGTCAGTCTAAGTGGGTGTGTGAAACCTGTCTGCCTGTCTGTGTGTGTGAATCTGTCTATCTGTCTGCGTGTGTTTGTGTGTGTGTATGTGTGTCTATCTGTATATGCGTCTCTCTCCTCCTCTGACAGGCTGTCTGCCCACTCATCTGTCTAGGTGTCTGTCTGCCTTTTTATTTCTCTGTCTATCTAGCTAGCCATCTCCTCTATTCTGTCCAGCTGACATCATGTCATCAAAGTGGTTTCTTACTGTCTGAAACCTGAGCCTATATAGTTTGTGTGTGTGTGTGTGTGTGTGTGTGTGTGTGTTCCTCCACTGTCTCATCTTTCCCTGACATCAGCACTTCTACCTTCCATACTCATCTCTAACTCTTTTTCATCCCCTCATCTCTATCTCTTTTCAGTCACATTACTCCTCGTCCCTCTCTCTCATCTCTTCTTCTCTCCATTCCCTGTGTCTCTTTCTCCCCACCTCCCTGTCTCAGCATTCATCCTCTCATCCTCTCTTAAAGGAGAAATCCGGTGTGAATGAATCCATAGTCCTGTCACTGAATGCAGTCCATTGGAAAAAGAATGAAAAAAAATGATGCAACATAGACCAAATAGTCAACCAGCAACTAACACTAGGTGAATGGGGCACAGCAACTTACTTTCAGTTTCATTTCGCTATGCCCCATTCAGTTATTGTTAGTTATTGGTCTGTAGTTCGGTTTATGTTGCATTACATTTTCTGTTTCTCTTTCCTACAGACAGAATTCAGCGGCCTTGAACAACAGGGCTATTGATTGATTCACACCAGATTTTTCCTTTAAATGCGTCTATAGTTTTGCGCAAAGGCTACTGCATAAGTTGGTCTGTTGAGGCGGCAGTGGCAGCGAGGTTTCCAGCATTAAGCATTAACGTGAATTAAAAAGTAAGTTGTCAGGCAAACATATCTGTCAAAAACGAGAAATATTTCTTTCACAAGTCAGATCCATAGCCAACCGGGTCAGGCAGAGTGCACTGAGAATGAATAGGTCAGTGGTCAAAAGCAGAGCAAGAAACCCACAGAGCAGGCAGCCAGGCAGAAAAATAATAATTCAAAAGGTCAAAAAATCTCAAACTTGAGATTGAGATTCAAAAAGTCAAGTGGAGATGAATCACCAATGAGGCCAAAATGAGCAAAAATAAGACAGACTGGAGATCCAGAATATATCCTATCATATGGTAATATGATATTGTTTATGATAGAATCATATACAATACATGGCTGGTGACTAGACTTTGATGTTCACAGCAAGATAATCCAGAAGTGACTGAACCTTCACACCCAAGATTTTATGGTAATAGCCAACCGATGAAGGCAACAGGTGCTAGCCAAGCAGTGCTAACTCGTATTTGCTGACCAGGAATTGTTGGGGTCTATAAGAAAAAACAACAACAACAAAAAAAATAGTAGGACATGGGAGATATGGACCAAGAAAGCCTTAATATCCTGCTTTAGCCTAAACAATCTTTCTTCCTGCAAGCATATCTGTATTCACAGCCAAAGACAAAGCTTAAAGGTGTCAGTACACTTCTCCTACTCCATTACTACATATCCACACAGTCGTATTGACGCAGACATTTACCTTTCGTAGTTCTTGTAGCTCCGTAGTTCTCCGTCATGCGTAGCACCAGCACACACCACCAGACACTGGCTAGAGTGGCACCAGTCTACCCACATACCGGTAAAATGCTTAAAAAAATGTTTGGCTTTGTCTTGCTATCATTTAGTGAACGTTGTTGATAAAGAGACATGACATCTCCCAATTACCTCGTTACTGTAGTAAAAAAATACAGCCAAGGGTTGTGTGGGGTATCTACCAAACAATGTATCTTCTTTTAGAACGTGAACTTCTCTTATACCTCCTATACAAAGCACTGCCTGCTGACCAAGTGCTAATTTCAAAACGTTATTGAAATATAGGCACAGTGCAACTAGGAAACCCTGTTTCATTTGTCTTTCGATTCTTTAAAGCAGCATAAAGTAACCTACTCGGAAGCCATTTTGGGCTAAAGGGCTATCCAATTAATACAAATACACTTTATCTGTAACAATATTTCAGACATTAGTATCAGGCTTTCCAGATGTGTCTGTGAAGATGCTCATTCATCTAGGCGATGGTAGTCAAAGTGCTAACTTGTATGCAACTGAACTTCTGAAGCTATAAAACAGAGGTCCAGTTGCATACATCTCAGCACTTTGGCTTTCCAGATATTTACTGGCTCTGTCAATAATCCTTATTCTAAGTCAGTGTGGCATAAAAATGAATTAGGCAGTCTAGGCAGTTTAGGGGAAAAGGAGCTAAACTGTTTTGCTTTAACAAAGCTTGTGGCTCACATTGAGGACACAGAAGGATCCATTGTCTTCATGGTGCCTGCAGTGCCTTAAAACTTTGAGTCTTTGAAAAAACTTTGAAGCTTTGAGAAGTGTAATTACCTTACACACAAATGTAGGGCTGAGTTAAACACAGATCAGAGGACTGGAGGGTGAACTGTTGTAAAACATCCCTCCTTTTACTTGCTTTAGCCATTCCACATTATTCTACCCCTCGCTCCCTCCTTCCCTCCTTCTCTCTCATCCTCTCTTCCATCCTCTCTTCTTCCCATTTTGCCTGTAATTTTATGAGACTGAGGTCAGTGCAAGACTCTCAGGCCAGTCTAAGCTCTATTACAGCCATAATGCTCCCGTGACTCCCACACCATTAAGTGGATTTGATTTCCCGGTGGGGGTGAAAGTGGTGTGTGTATGTGTATGTGTGTGTGTGTGTGTGTGTGTGTGTGTGTGTGTGTGTGTGTGGTGTGTGTGTGTGTGTGAGAGATTTGATTTGGTTTTGTGGCAGTTGAAGGGGGTGTGAGTATGTCTGTGTGTGTGTGTGTGTGTGTGTGTGTGTGGTGTGTGTGTGCATATCTGTGTAGGTTTTGGTGGGACAGAGGGCAGTTTCAGTGGGCTTACACTCTGCTGATGGAGCAGAGATGTGTCTTTCTGTCTGTCTGTGACGGAAACAGTTTGAGTGTGTGTTTCTGTGACAGTGTGTGAGTGTATGCGTGAAACTGTATGTGTATAAAGAATCGATGGAAAATGAACAAGGTGTGTATTTCTATCCATTACAGGTGAACCTTTGCCAGGTCTCATCTTAAAGATAGCAATCTGATCCATGACAAGAGAGAGAGAGGGAGAGAGAGAGTGTATTTGACGCTACCATTTCACACACTCCTGCATATGCACAGCATTACAGAGAGCAGAGAAGGTAAAGAACTCTGAGAGGAGAACACAGACAGACACACACACACACACACACACACACACACAACACACACACACACACACACACACACACACACACACACACACACACACACAGCACCTGTCTGTGCTTCACCCCAGGGAACTCTGAACCTGTCAGACTGTCATACTTTGTAGATTCCTGCTGGCAGCTTTAAGATTTCCAGCTTTAGTGAGCAGAACTGTTAGAGAGTCTGTGAAATACTAAAGTGTGTCACTTGCTTGATGCTGAGTCTTTGAAAATCAGTTGAGTCTTTGAAAATCAGTTGAAATCAATCTTGATTAATTACATTTTCCTCTGCAATTTTCGGGGATCCAGGACCTGCTTGCCAGGCACTTCGAGGCAGTCTGATAACTGTATTCCAAAACTCAGTGTGTAAGCCTTTGAGAAGAAACACCATGATAGCAGTGCTCAGGACATTATGAGACAGTTTGGTAAGTGTATTATGTATTTTACATTTAATTAGACTGAGAGGTTACACAATCTTCCTCAAAACCTCAAATTTACAGTGACTGCTGCACCTAAAGTAGGATTACCACAGGCGACACAGTCTCTTTCTTTCTGTAGGTGTGTGTGTGTGTGTCTACTTCTCTGACTTTGTAGTGTGTAGTTTATGTCTGTGAAGATCACATCAGTTTATCAATGTTCTCATGACTGATAGAAGGTTCTGGAAAGTGGATGAATGGATTGAGGAGGACTGGCAGCACAGGCGTTTGGAGGAATGGTGCCTTTGCATTTAACAAGTGGCAGTGAAAGGGGAGGCAGGGGTGGTGGTGATGGAGGAGGAGGGGTGGGTCTGAGAAGTGAATCTGATGTCAGGAGGAGTTAGACACCAGCAAGCCTTTCAATTAGCTACATTTCAGACGTCTCCTCACATCAGTGAAGAGCAGTTTAGGCTACTGGGGGGAGAGGTGATGGAAAAATGAACTGAAGGGTATGTGCACACATACACATACACATACACACACACACACACACACATACACACACACCCCAACATAAAAGCACTGGAAAAATGCATGTCCACAGTAGACAGTAGCATGTCCGCAGTAGACAAGGTCTTAGACTTGCCCACACACACACACACACATGTGCACTGATATTACCCCCAGACATATACGAACATGACAGAATGTAGGCAGACATACAGGCATGCAAGCATAGGTAAACACCTGCTTAATAATGCACATACAGCGCTCAGACTTATGCGCTGAAATTGTGGCGTGACATCTGTGTGTGTGTGTGTGTGTGTGTGTGTGTGTATGTGTGTGTGTGAGAGAGAGAGAGTGAAATGGTTGTGTGTGAGCGAGACTATAATGGTTGTATGTGTACAGGTGTTACCTGTACACACTGTGTGTGTGTTTGCGTGTGCATATTTGTATGCAGCTGTGTGTTACCTGTACATATGTATATGTCTGTGTGGTTGTGTGTGTGTGTGTGTGTGTAACCTACACATCTTTGCCTATGTTGTGTGTGTTCAGAAAGAAAGAAAAGCCCACTGGGGTAATTTCAGCTCCAGACAGCCGTCACTGTCCATGTGTTACACATGATGAAGCATGTGATGACGGCCTCACTCTCCCGCTATCACTAGCAGTGTGTGTCTATTCTCTTTCCTCACACACACTCCTCTTTCTCTCTCGTTTTCACGCCTCTCACTCTCTCTTGCTCTCTCTCTTTCTCTTTCTCTCTCTTTCCAATCACTTTACAGGCATGAACATGTCAAAAGATATAGAATCCTCAGAGCAAACCACTGTGAAAAACTCAAAAGCTATGTTAAACGCTCACTCTCAAACACTTCTCTCTCTCTCTCAGTTGTCTGTTGCATACCTTACATAGCACAGTTACTGTGAGCGTACCTGTGCCTGTGAGTGCACAGGCAGGTGTAGAAACATAATGTATTTCTTATAGACATGTTCATGCTTCATAACAAAATAGATCTCCCATGCCTGTCACATACATCAGGTCAATATTCCCTCGGATGATATCCCAATCTACATGCATACACTGTACACAAACACTGTTCTCAAAACATGGAAATCGATGCCTCGATTTCATTTATTTCTATTACATTCCTTTCTGTAGTCTTATTGCAATTCCAGTGCTCTCTTTCTCACTCCCTCTCTCTCTCTCTCTCTTTCTCTCAGTGTCAATGTTCTTATGAGCGGCCAGCTTGGCTGTTCACTGCAGAGGAAGTGAGGAGAGTGGCGTGGCATCTACAGTAACTGGCTGCTCAATCAGAGGCCTTTCGATCGGCTGCTGCAGCATTGATCCCTGGCTGCCACTGGAATCATTTCTCACATTCCAGACGCCAGTAAAGCTGTCCCCAGTCAACACTGCACTCACACACACACACACACACACACACACACACACACACTGCATACAAGCTCTTAGGGCACACACACACACAAGCACATACGTGATCATCGCCAACCCTGTTTCAGCCAAGGCAAGAGGCCTAGCCTATACAAAGAAGACACACTTCACACCACGCTGTTGTCATGTCGTATGTAGGGTATGCCACATATCACACACCCACTGATACCCAGAACATCGGCGGAGGACAGCTGGGCATCGATACACAGATAATCTCAACACAATTAATCTATCAGCATACACAAGTGTAGCAATTAGCCACCAGTCTTCTGGGAACCACACACACCCACTAGATCTGCTTTAATGCATTCTGACATCAGAGGCGCTGATTTATCTTTTCTGAATAGGCTCTTAGGCCAAATTAAAAAGCTGATGCCCACGCCAGCCAAGTCGATAGCCTGTGTCCGCCTGCCAAACATTTATGAGATTGCCACTAAGAAAGACAGAGAGAGCGAGAGGCGAGGAGCTTAGTATTAATACCACTATATAGCAAAGATCTGTAACTCTATTGATGAAGTCTGCCAAAGCACACATTACATTAGTCTTTATATGGGGCAGATTGGTCTGCCTGGCCCATAATAATACACTTTACTAATCAATGCTGTGTCCGCCACAGGGTGGGACGGGGGGCGGGATGGTCGATGGGGTCGGGTCTTCAACCCGGCGCACCGCCTTCACAGCTGTCATCCGCGAGGCAGACAGATATGCACTTACATCACGTCACGTCCACTTCATCATGCAACATGTTAACTAGCTTAAACATCAGGCCACATGCACTTAGCCTTCAGGTCTCTCTCTCTCTCTCTCTCTGTCTCTCTCGCTCTGTGTGTGTGTGTGTGTGTGTGTGTGTGTGTGTGTGTGTGTGTGTGTGTGTGTGTGATTGCTAGTGGCTATACATTTCACTGTCAACGTGAAGGTATCTTCTTTCAAGTTTATTAATTATTTATCTGACTATCTATCTATCTATTCGTTTATTTATTTCCAGTCCTTAAAGGCACACCAGGCAAGACAGTGATTGTTTAAAGGTATACCAGGCAAGACTGCGATTTTTTTTTTATCTCTGGAGCTCCCCCTACAGTCACTGATTTTTTTTTAAATATAGCAACAACATTGTACATTCTCCCCAAATCATGTGAATTTACTTGCAAGCCGAAGAATAAAAAAACAACAGTGATCATTATCGTGTGTTAGGTTGGCTAGCAAGCCAGTAACAAATGCAATTTCGGTTTCATCCAGTTTCAGTTTCGTTTCCTCCTGGTGCTTCAGACCCTGCAAGTGTAATAACCACAGAATCTATGCTAGAGTCAGCCGAATGAGCCTTCATTCATCCCGTAATGAGCCATTTAATCATCAAAGTGACTACGAAGCTGGTAAATTACCCTAAAAACGTTGCCTAGTGTGCTTCTAACACCTGAGTTGCTCTGGACCCAAGATCTTGGTCTCCTCCACCACAGCTGAGGTATACATTATTACTTTGCATGTGGCCCAGGACTCCAACCTATTTCCTTTCATGCGTTTAGCCGCTGCACGCTACACAGATGAGCCACTGGATTACAGGCACATTATACGCTAAGCCCTTCTTTGTCTAACACAGGTGAGGGGACGTGCGGTCAGACTAATGAGTCTCACAGTGACTGACCCAGGCCTTCATCCTCTCCAGAGGTGACCTCCCTCTAGCCTGGCTGCTGTGCTCAATTAGGGTTTGCTTTTAACTGATGGGCCTGGTTGCAGATAGGTCATGGAAATTCAATTAAAGTAAAACCACGGCGTGCTTTTATTTTAAAATAATGGCTTCCGACTCATGCTGATATGGAGAGTAAGTGGTCTGATATGGCCAATGCGTGCCAAGAATGCTTGATATTGCATTATGTTGTTTTTCACTGGGAATCATGACCTTTTTAGTCATGTTTTGACTAACTGGGTAATGTTTTAGTGTTATAGCATGGAGAAAGTGTGTATAAACTGTGTATAAAGTGTGTATAAAGTCTGTCTTTGAGGCCCCGTCTGTTGCCATTGTTGCTGTGATAGCCACTGGACACACATAACTGTGCAGGTCAAATGGCAGGGATAGACAGCAATGAGTGAGACGACGCATTAGAGGGTGAAGTAAGTGTGTGTGTGTGTGTGTGTGAATGTGTGTGTGTGTGTGTGTCTGTCTGTTTCAGTGCAGACAGGGTTAATCCATCAGAAAACCCCATGGAGACCCATGAAGGGCCAACATGCAGCAAACATCTGTGTCTTTATTTAAGAGCGAGACATGCTGGCCTGGGCTTTGAAGGAAATACCGTCTCTCTCTCTTTCTCTCTCTCTCTCTCTGTCTGCCTGGCTGGCCTGCAGCCTCTCCCTCTGGCTCTCTCATTCTTTCTCTCTCACTCTCTCCATCTTTCTGTTTCCTGTTCTCTCCTTCCCTCTCCCTCCCTCTCCTTGTTCTCTCGTTCGTATTCGTTTGGTATCCTCAGGGCTGCAGTGCTCGTAACTCTGAGAGGTCGACGTCAGCCCAGACTCCTGCACTGTAAAATTGATTACTCTCCCCGCAATATAACGTTAAAAGTCACTTTGGGATTAGCGGTGCGGGAGAAACTACCAACCTGCCTCAGTCCAAAGTCTAAATTGATTATAAACCTGCCACCTGCTGACATACTGGCAATGTGGAGGAGGCAAAATTCAGGGCTGGACAAGGGTATGTGTGTGTGTGTGTGTGTGTGTGTGTGTGTGTATGTATGTGTGTGTGTGTGTGTGAGAGATGGGGATGGGGTGGGGGGAGGGGGGTGTTGGTGGGTGGGTGAGCTCTGCGTGTATTTGTGTTTTTGAGGTGTTTGAGTTGTGTGAGTTGAGTTGTGTGAGTTGTCTGGTTGTGTGTTACATGTGTGTGTGGTGTGTGTGTGTGTGTGTGTGTGTGTGTGTGTGTGTTCTGCATGTGGTTTGTTTGTGTGTGTATATTTGTGGGCAATTATGCCTGCAGGAAGGGCAAGTTTTATTTGTATATGCATGTTTTTCAGCTTGCGTGTGTATGTGGTTGTGCGTGTATATGTGGTTGTGTGTGTATATGTGTGTGTGTGTGTGTGTGTGTATATGTGTGTGTGTGTGTGTGTGTGTGTGTGTTTGTTTGTGATGGACCTTGTCCGCCAGGGTCCTTCTCTCCAGAGAGACGAGATGGTTTAGACAATTTAGAGGAGCATTGAGTGGCTGGCTGAGGGCGCCGTCTCACCCCATTGATTCTGCTGTTGACCTACTTAATGCCTTCCCTTACCTGGGCTCTGCCTACGGGGAGGGAGAGAGAGAGAGAGAGAGAGGGGGAGGAAGAGAAAGAAGGAGAGAGACTAAGTCAGGGAGCTTTCACACTTTCTTTACTTCTTTTCTCCTCTTTTGCTTTCTCTTTCCTCAACTCTCCTTGTCCTCTCTCTCTCTTTCTCTATCGTTTTACCTTTCTCTCTCTACTCCTCTCTGTTCCCCTTATTTCTTTCCTTTCATCTGTTTTTACTGCACTCTTTCACTCTCTTTCCATCTGCACTCTTTCAGTCTCCTTATGTCTGTTGATCTCTGCTTTCTTTCTTTCGCTACTTTCTTTTTTCTTTTACTTCCAACCCCTTTTACTATTCTTTCTCTCTCTCTCTCTCTGTCAAACACGCACACACACACTCTCTCTATTTCTTACTTTCTCACACACACACACTGTCTCTCTCTCTCTCTCTCTCTCTCTCACACACACACACACACACACACACACATCTTGATGTTCTTGCCTTTAGATCTTTTGTGTTTCTGGGCCTTTCTAACTAAACTTTCTTTTCACTTTTCTTCCATACCCACTTTTTTTTATATATAAATTCTGCATTCTCTTTCACTCTTTCATTCTTTTCATCTCAGCTTTCTATCGCCAATTTCCCTTCCGTTCCCTTCAATTCTGCTCAATAAACACTGACAGCAGTATCTGAAGAAAGAAAGAGACCACTATAAAGGCAAAGAGCACAGTAACAGAAAATCATCATTCTTCCTCCCATCTTTCTCTCTCCTTCCTTCCCTCTTCTTCTTCTCTCTCCCTCTCTTCCTCATACATGGCCATCTTTAGTACACATCTTAAGTATACTTTATCTTATCTTAGGTATAGTAGGGCTGTCTGTGTGGAGACAGTAATAATAATGAAGTAGAAAATAGTCTTTATAGAAATTGAATATTTTCACAAAGCCATGACACACTCAGAAGCATGTATCTGATACACAACTGTGTGTAGTGTGGCTGTACTGTATCAGCAACCCTACTTACGGATGGACTGTGTGTGTGTGTGTGTGTGTGTGTGTGTGTGTGTGTGTCCTCCCCCATGGGTCTGAAATGTTCAGGCTGCCAAAGCACTCAGTATTCAGGTGCAGGTGTGCTGTTGTGTTTGGCTAGGGGAATGGGCAGACCTGAATGCAAACACTTACACACACAAACACACACACACACACACACACACACACACACACCAATTTCCCACTTACACAAATACACACACACACACTCAGACACACACAAAAACACTAACACACAATGCAGAGACTCACAATCAATTGCTCTGTCACACACATAATCTACAGTATCCACCCACACATACACAAAATCAACCCCCCCAGTCTCTCCTAAACACACACACATACACACACACACAAACATGCACACACACACTTGCAATATTTCTACTTTGTGTCAAAG
>PYXC01002109.1:247500-257500 GCA_015244755.2 Tenualosa ilisha
GATTGGTTCCACAGGGACAGACCCGGGAGAGAGTGGGTGTATCTGTGAGCGTCTGATTGTGTCTGATCATCCCCTTGGTCTGCCTGTTTGTCAACACTTCTGACAGTGATTAATGGCCATTCCTTGCCTCCAAGTCTAGGGTCACCAGTGGCAAAAGCGCTCTTTACAAAGTAAACACTCGTCTTCGTCTTCTTCTTCTGTGGTGTTTTGATTAACTTGTTTTTTTGGTGTCTGAAAGGGCACATCCAGAGTAGATTGGATTGACACTCTCTTTTTCTGGGGTGTTTTAAGTCCAGGTTGGACAGATACACTCTTCTATAGGGTTTGTGGGGGTCACACTGGTCTGATGAATAATGTCTTCTTTGTTGGTATTTCGATGGCAGATCACTCGAATGCATTTTACTTCTATGGTGTTTAGAGGTCAGACTGGACTCCGTTCTTCTTCTGTGGTGTTTTGGTGGCCCCACTACACTGATATAGTTTTCTTCTGTGGTAATGTCTTTTAAGAAAGACAGGCTCCCCTGGGATGAGCTGAGAGCTGACTCTTTCTTTTAAAACAGGAAGCTGACAGTTATAATCAGCCGTAATCAACAACATAATTTTATGCCATTAGTGTGACTAAATAAACACACCTCCTGATGTTCCTCTCCAGCAGGGACCCCGCCAAGCTGTTTTATATTGATGTTTACATACTCAGTGCTGTCTTGTTTCTGAAAAGTGTGTGTTTGCAAAAAAAAACAAAACAAAACAAAAAAAAACAGTAATTTAAAAATTTTAAATGTCAAACAATACAAAACAACTCCAGGGGTCATATGTTGCCTTCCCATTGAATGGCCTGATGAAAAGTCACTTTTAGTATCAGACCTCATGCTGGGAATCCAATTTGATCCACCCATTCAGAGTGAAATAGTCAATAAATGTCTCAGAGATACACAATTCTGGATGTGGGGACATTTTTGTGCAACCCAGAGACAGAGCTGAAGTACGCCTACCAAGTAAAACTGGCCATCAGTATGAAGAGTTCAGATGCAGAACCATCTAAGCCCATCTTCAGAAACAAATCAAAATTAAGTTGTTTTTATAATAATTTCTAAGTAATCTCTAAAATGCCATTTTAATGTTACTATCAAGTATAAACATATCAAGCCAAAACAATCCAATTGCAGTTAGGCTGATTCTAAAGTTCATCAAAATTATGTAACTATATATCTATAAATTTATCGCAAATGGACTTTTCATATCAGATAGTACCCCTCACAACTTCCCGTTGATTAAAATGCATTCTTTAGGTTAGGATAGGTAATTTTGGGTAACACTTTACTTGACAAGTAACTCTCATAAATTCTTCAGAATGCTTTCATGACTGAAACACATTCATTCATTCAACTCAACCTTACATAAATGTTAAATGCAGAATAATGATAACTTAGTAAAATAAGTCCCAGTGTCTCAAAGGAATTCATACTTCACAACTTGTATAGTAAAGTGACATTTCACAGACTTCAGAAGATAAACTCATGAAGTATTAGTATACTGCTCTCATCCAGAACATGGACTTGCCCATGGACAGATTCACTCTGATGTGACATGATCAGGTAACAGGTTTAAGCAAGGGATGCAGATTTGAATTGGATATTGGTCCCAATATGGAAAAACTACTTGTATATTTTGGTATCACAAAAATTATGCAATCCATGCGCTAATCCATTTCCTAAACTTAATGACCACAACAACCCCAATACGCCATCATACGCCCTTTGTGCACTCAGCTGGCTTGCAAAGAATAGACACTATAGCACGTCAACCTGGTGCAGCTGCAAGGTATGAAAGCACATTTTCATATAACTCTTACAAGTGTTGCTAATGAATCTGATGTTAATGTTAATGTCATTTATTGTAAGTTTTAATGAACAACCTGCAAATGTTTAACCTGGATGGTTCCTGTTAGCGAACATGGCTCATGCTGAGTCTGCTTTTCAGTAATATAGCAGCCTAATGTAACTCACCAAAAAGGAAAACAAAAATTGCATATTGCAAGAAACATCTCTCCTATAATCTAGTGAAGGTTCTACTTACGTTGTTTATGAATATTCATTTAAACTGATGCAATAGACAACATAATCAACATCCGCAGCAGCCTATTGATTTCCACTAGCTCCTTTCATAGAAACAAAGTTTATTTCACCAACGTCTTGTAATGTTCAGTTCATTCGAGAATTTCAAAGGGACAGGCCACTAATTAGACCTAGCATGAAATTCAGTGTTATGACAGTTGGCACACACTGGTTTATTTTTTAATTATCTTCTAAATAACAATTTATTATATTCATGTCTGTGTTATTTTGTTCTTTTCTGTTTTGGCTTCTAACATAATGCCCAGTCAGGAGACTAGGGCAATAACGGCGGAGGATGATACCATCTAATTCAATGGGGATATCAGATTGGTATGGGGTATCGACCAATACGCAAAACGAATGAATCGAATCAGATCGATCAGAATCAGATCAGATCTGATTCTGCTTTGAGACCAATGGATTTTTTATTTTGACAAGTTAAGTTGGGTTGGGTATGAGTGTTGAGTCATGTCTTGAAACAGTTATGAATGCTTTGTGAGGAATTCACAAAAGCTGCTATGAATGTGTTATGAATTCACCCATCATGTAAAGTGTTCCCAGGTGTTGGTGAGGGAATAAGGGTGGCTTTAAATCCCATGCACTGTCATGTTTTCTGGAGGTTCAAGCAATCAGCCAGTACTTTTTAAATGATCGTAGTATTCTCACTGTGACCTGACCAACAACATAATCTAAATGTAGTATGCTAGCTTGTATACTAATATGAACACCAACTAAAAACTAAAGAAATAACTGACTTAGTCCTCCGTATATGTGCCTTATATATGACTCAGCATAACACCACTTCAGCAGCTGTCATCCTTGTCCTTGCTGAGTGCTGTTCAGGGCCCTTGGCTCAGGGCACATTGCTCTGGGGAGGAGTGCACTGCATTTCTCTCCTCTTCTTTCACAACTGCCCCCTTCCTCCCTCTAACTGTGAGGTTAATGGTAGTGTGTGTGTGTGTGTGTGTGTGTGTGTGTGTGTGTGTGTGTGTGTGTGTTTGTGTTTATGTGTGTGTTTGTGTGCATGTATGAAGGGGTGTATGCACACATAAACTGTGTGTTAGGAGATGGATACACACACACACACACACACACACACACACCACACACACACACACACACATTCTGTGTAAAAAGATGTGCATCAGTGAAGTAGTGAGTTCAGCTCAGGCCTTCATAGCCAACAGGGTCTTTAGCCATACACTCTACTACCAGTGGCTCTAATCACGCATCTCAGCATGGGGTCTGATATTAAAAGCACTACCATCAGTAGTTTGTGCGTGTGTGTGTGTGTGTGTATGTGTGTGTGTGTGAGAGAGAGAGAGATATTTAGAGGGAACGAAAGCGGAGAACGAGCGAAACAGAGCGTGGCTAATTGAACATCAAGCTCTCTCTACAGGTAGTGTAATGGAAGGCGTGAGAGCTGAAGGATGAAAACGCGCCGGCCCGTCTGAGCTTTTCTCAGTCCTCCTCTGAGACGCAGATAAGCATCTAATCGCAAACATCTGCTAATTTGTGCGCTCAGAACGCGCTTTCAGCTCCAATCAAAGCCCAATCACAGGTTTCATTTAACGTCTCATTGGCTGTTTCTGTGTCTACTGCAGATAAGAGCCCAAAGGAAAGCTATTTTATATATTTACACTCTCCCTCTCACTTTCTTTCTCTCTCTCTCTCTCTTCCTTTCTTATTCTCTTTTTCTTTCACTTTCATTCCATTGTAAACATCCGAAGGCTAGTCTTCCTCTGATCAGCAGACCCAAGACCAGCCCTTGACTTTAATAAGTGAACTCAGCTGCCAAATAGCACAGGCTCCTAATGGAATGAGTTGCTGTAATTTTATCATCGCTGTAAAACCACTTTCAGGCCTTTTATTGGATAGGACCACAACTGAGGGATGACTCACCAGTGACTAATGTATTTATTTCAGCACGTCTCTTTGTTACCTTTGGTGTTTTATGGTGATGAGTGGAGCCATGTCTTTGTTTTTGTCTGACAAAGTCCTTGAGAAAATACTCTGTTGTTGTACTGGTGCTCACATTGGCTTCTGGAACATTCTCGAGCATAACAGGGGATGCTTATTTAAAGGTGCTGTGTGTTGTATTTTTCGGGGTAAAACATTTTTAAAAAAACCCAGAGACAGCAGCAGACTGTGAAGAAACAATTGTATTGACATGTAATGTGTTGTATTGACAGTTAAAAACACCAAAGCTCCATGCTATCCTATGGTTAGCATGCAAATTTTCTGAGATGGTGCATGGAAATTTATGTTTCTGAGCATAAACACAGGAGAAACTCATCCAGAGGATTTTTGTTGAAGTTTAGTTTAGTTAAGGACAATGGATTGAATTCAATGGCTGTGTCTTTCATGTGAATCACAATCTAGTGGAGAGGTGAGTCAATGCATTCACCGTCCCAGGGTGTCTAAGGTGGTATGTGGGGTCATCTAAAACCAGACTTGTCACTAAATGACCTGGGCTTTGTTGAAATTTTAGCTGATGCTCAGATGTGTGCTTGAAGTATTATGAGAGACCAACAAATCAGAGATCAAATCCTCTCATTTCACGTCAGGCCCCTCTCAAAATAAACCCACAGGCTCATGACCTCAGTGTGTTCTCCATGGTGGTTTGGCCTCCAGTCTCCTGGAATCCCACCAGCTGCGTTTCTCATTTAATGCTTCTATTGTTACCATGGAGACCTGTGGAGGTAACTAACGCTGACAGGTTGAAGGATCAGGGGTCAAGGCCGAGAGGGTTTTAGGTAACAGCGTTCATGTGGCAGACTCGCTTCAGCTCTTTTCTAGCGTTTCTCAAAGAGGCTGACACCTGTTGTTTTCTCGTCCTGATGGGCAAAAGTAATAGCCTGATGCATCAGCCGCTTTCACATCTTATCACTTTGTGCGAAGCGTCTAAAAACCTGTCTAAAATCAATTGGTATGTATTCGCTCCACTGTGGGCAGGTGCTTTCTGCTTCAACCAGCCGCTTCTGTTTGGTTGTGATGTGTGTTACGCGCTGGAACGCACTGTTTGAATTCAACGTTATCACTTTCTGTCCTTCTCTGTTCGCTGATTGGCCTGTCCCAGCTCAGAGACGGTGCGAACCAATGCTTACGCCCGGCTCCCTGACACAGTGGTGGAGCTGAAAGAAACTGGCTTCAACAGGTGTTCCTCTGTACCTGAACATAGCCTGTGAGTTTCATTACTCTCAGATCCAATAATACAGTACCGTGATTGTCTGATTATTAACTGAAATACATTGATTTTGTAAATTGTCTTCATCTATGAGGTTAATACATGGGTGAGAGCTACAGGATTGCATTTCTTTCATCATTCTACTTAATCTGATCTGATTGTGATTCAGCAGATAATGTTTAGTAAACTGAGGTTAATACAAGAGTGAGGTCAATGCATGGTTTTGGTTTTTTTTGTTTGCATAAAACACTGACCTGAGGTTTATCCATGGTCCACCAAAGTGAAATGTTTACGGGGCAAAATGAAATGGGCGGCATGTGCTTGTGGATGTAGGGTAGTACAGGATGTGGGCCTGCCTGTCTGTATGTGAAAAAACACACTCTTTAATAAGCTAAGTCCAAAGATATACTTTGCTCTGCAGCAATTTCCATTCAGTAATACAGCATTTTGTTCCGCTCCAGTAGTCAAACAGGCCCATGATTTTGCCCAAGCGTAAAAGGATATGGGATATTAAAGGGTTTATATCACATGATCTACTTTAACTTCACCTGCAAAATCCACAAGTGAAACCCCACCAATTACGCTCAGGCCAGATTTATGGCTCCATCACTGGCTGGGTGTTGGGCAGTTGGGGGTGGCAAGGAGGGCAGGGGAGGGGAGAGGAGGGGTGGGGAATGAGGGAGGTGAGGGGTTGGAGGGAGGAGGGTGGAGGTATAGGGTGCAGGCAAATTGAGCAGGAACGGTTAAATCACCCCTCTGCAGTGCACGTATCGAGATAAACAGCTCTGTCTGGACTCTGAGGGTAATGAGCCCATCGTAATGGCCAGCGGTGGAGGTGGCGAGGATGGGGGTGGTGATGGGGGTGATGGTGATGGTGGTGGTTGCTGTCAGAAGGGGCAGAAGCTGTCAGTCGGTGGGAAAGAGGAGGGTGTTTTCCACCCTCCCACACGCACATACACACACTCTTCTCCCTCTCTCTCACACACACACACACAAACACACTCATAAATGCACTTACACACACACACACACACGCAAACTCACATCACCACCACCATCCATCTTGTTCAGTGTCTAATCATGCCGCAGACAGTGCTTCTCTATAGAGTCACAGAGATGCGCTCCTGTGCGTTGACAAACCCACGAGGAAATTACTTATTTATCATTCACAGACCATTGGCCCAGACACACACACATGCACAAACATACAGTGCAGTCAATGTGACACACACACACACACACACGCACACACGCATGCAGAAGCAGACGCAGACTCAGGTGGGAATTCAAAGAACCTCAGGAAACCTCCCTCCCTCTCTCTCTCCCTTTCTCTCTCCTTCCCTTTCTCTTTCTTCAAATCGAATCTGTTTTATTGACACAACCAATCATAAACTGCATTGCTAAAGTTTTCACAGAAACAATAAAAAAAATGACATTAAAATAAAATCAACTGCATCAAGTCTCTCTCTCTCTCTCCCTCTTTCTTTCTTTCTTTCTTTCTTTCTTTCTTTTTCTGTCTTATTCTTTCCCCATCTGTCTTCATTCCTTCTCTGCCTTGTTCTGCTGTGATTGTGTAATTGTTTTGCATTGCAGCAGGTGTGGGGTCTCAAGATTTTTTTATCAAAACTTGTTTCTCTCTTAATGTGTACTCCTGTGTGTTACTGACACCACCTGGGTAAGTGTGTGTGTGTGTGTGTGTTCAGACACTCATGTGTATGCATGCATGCGTGCGTGCGTGTGTGTGTGTGTGTGTTTGTGCGTGTGAATTTGTGCCTGTTTCTCTGTCTCTCCCCTTTCCTGTGGAACATAAAATTCTCCTCATCCAGCATGTTGCTGGAATAATTTCCCCGGGGTGTGTTGTACTGAGTGCCAGCGGGCTGTGTCTAATTGGAGTGGAGCGGCGTGAGCGGTGCTCTCTGGTGTGCCGTACGGGCATGCCTGTCTGACGAGACAAGCATGAGAGCAAGCGAGCGAACGTTCCCAGGTGCTCATCTTTTCACTACGTAAATAATTTACCAACACAGGAAGAGAGCGAACAATGTGTGTGCGTGTGAGTTGGGGGATCGGGGTGAGGAAAAAAAGACCCTAGGGAATGTTTTAGTTGGCCCACAGACATTTGTGTCTTTCCTCCAGATACACATTCACACAGCAACTTTATGAAAGAGGCTTAGGAACATCTAGGACGGTGATTCCCAACCAGGGCACACTGCAGGGCATATGTGGAAATATTTAATAATCAGTTATTTCCAAGATGATAAATAAATATTCTCAGTCATTTCCTATTAAGCCTGTCAATAAAATGGTACGTGGGCGCTACAAATAGATTCCCCGGGGAGACAGTAACCTGTGACACGCCACTCCAGTTGTGTTACACTCTACTTTTGGAGAATCACCAACACGTATGAGTCAGGGGAGACTCATGGTATGACAAAAAGGCTGAGGGGGTACACAAGGCAGAAAAAGGTTGGGAAACACTGATCTGGGAGCATCTCTGCCATTAAGAAGCAAGGGGGGGCTGCTTGTGAAAGACATGTTGCTGAGAGACTTCTATAGTACAGTATAGGGGTATCAAAACCTTCCCCTTCGCTCTGGAACACCCTCCTCTAACACATCCATCAACATACCGAGTCTGACCCGTCCAAATTCAAATTCTTATCTTAAAAAACCTTTTTTATCTTTTCAAAATTGCATTCAACAGCCCCCAGGCAACTTGGATTCTTAACATCCCATCCTGTGTAATTGAAATGTGTTACAATGCTTGTTGAACTGAATTATTTTATCGTATCTTAACTCTGTCTCTAGTTTTACTTTGTAAATTGTCATACAGTATTTAGAAAAGAGCTTGATGAATAAAATAGATTATTTTCCATAAGTCTGTGGTTTTGGCTGTTCTCTCTGAATGAAACAGATGGGAGGGAGCAGAAGGAGGTTAAGACTGCTTAGGCAACCTGTGACGATGAGGTCATTTAGGCTTGGTTATTTCTAAGTCAGTCAATCAATTAGCCTGCCAACGACTGGAAAATGTGGTTTCAATCTTCTCAAATGGAAATGTTAATCAGTGTTTGCAGTTAGATGGCACAAAGTGGAGCTTGGCCTCAAACACTTCCTGTGTGTGTGTGTGTGTGTGTGTGTGTGTGTGTGTGGGCGGGTGGGTGGATGCTGTGTGTATGTGTGTGTGTGTGTGCATGTGTGTGTGTGCGCGTGTATGCGTGTGTGCCTGTGTTTGTCCACCTGTATTTGTTTTAAATGTGTATTAGTTGAACTTAAACGTAAGTCTATATGTGTGTATATGCAAAAACATTTAAAACAAATAATTAAAAATAACATCATTCATACTGGCTGCCCCATTACCACCCCATCCCCCTTAGCATGTTAAGCCTCCCTTCCCTGAAGATAAACTCATGTGGAAAATAAAGATTACACCACAGCAGTGTGTTTTCCCAACAAGCCTTCCAGGAGGTCTGCTGGACAGAAAAGCAAAAGCAAAAATAACAGCCTAAATAAATGCGGATCGATACACAATTAACAGACAAACAAGGCCATTGATATATACTAAAGATTCCACCAAGTCAGCCAAGGAGGACATTAAAGGAGCGGGTCTGAAATCAATACATGATTAATAAGATCATGCTTGAGACTAACTACTCAGCTCTTGTCTGTGTAAGCCCCTAACATACACTATCTCTCTCAAACACACACACACACACACACACACACACACTCCCATGGACCCCTATCATGTATCAGTATCCACACCAATTACACACACTAATGCCCCCATATAGTACATATGCTACATATACACACAGACACACATACACAGATGCTTACACAAACACAGACAACCAACGCCCTTCTCACCCCTCCCCACACATACACACACAAACACACACATCCACCATCCACTACCCCCCCCCCATTTCCATCCCATACACACACTTACAAACATTCCATTACAATTTCCATCCAATTACAGTCTGTTACACTGAAAGGCTTTTTATTTCCCAGAGTGCAAAGCATGCTGGGAGAGAGCCAGGGGCGATGATCGATATGTTTTTCATTGGGATATGAACAAAGAGGTAGGGAATGGTGAGAGATTTGTTTTGAGTGTGTGTGTGTGCGTGTATGTCTCTGCATATGAGCATGCGAGTGTGTGTGTGTGTGTGTGTGTGTGTGTGTGTGTGTGTGTGTGTATCTGTATCTGTGTGTGTGAGAGAGAGTGCCCGTGAGGTAAATGTGTGTCTTTGATTGTGCATGTGCAAGTTTCTGTGTGTGTGTGTCTGTGTGTGTGTGTGTGTCTTGAGGTGGTTAACAGTGACATTCATCTATGTCACTGCCTGGGCACTTCTCCAACTTCCTGTCACTGGTGTCAGATATGACAGCGATTCTTCTCCTCACTCAGACACTGTCAGCTCCAGACTGATGAAGCCTGTCCACTCTCATCCACAGCATTAAGAATGGGACAGAGAAAGAGATAGAGAGAAAGAGAGATATTGAGGTCTTGAGAAGAAAATTGAGACAGGAACAGCCAGAGTCTGGAGAACCTGTCAGTGTTGGAGCACTTAAGCGGATGACAGCAGGCCACTGCATGGAGCTAAGATGAATCTCATAGTGACGAGATCAATTGGACATGTACAAGCACAAGAAAAACACACAATAGACAACACGAAGGAGGAAAAGGATGAGAAAATACCGGTAC